>JAQGAK010004462.1:0-12198 GCA_034696945.1 Lipothrix lubbocki
CTGTTCCCAGTTTGGTCCTGTTCCTGCTCCTGTACCCAAATACCCGGGTTGTTCCTGTACCCGTGCCCATGCCTACTTTAAATGCAATGTAGTTTATTCTAAAAATAAAATACTTAATGACTAGAAAATATTCATGACGGCAGTGGCTAAATTCATCATAGAACATTAATTTCAATATTATGACTTGAAAATTTGCAATATACTATATATATAATACAATATATAATATAACATATATTATATAATTGTTTAGATTAATTATCGAGATGACAATAATAGGTTTAGCAAGCCTGTGCAAAATCCACTTAAGCTTACGTAATGTTCATCATCACATAGGCATAAAGCATTTATCGTATGACAATAGGGATCCAGTAAAGAGTGGATTGTAGATACACAATTGAAATATACACAAAGAGAGAGAGAGAGTAACTGCCGTGTATAAATTCATGAGCCTCACCTTGAGTTACTGACACAATCGTGCAAAGAAGTGACGTCTTTTGAATCATTTAAATTGATCTCTTTAATTATTGCAACCCGTTAATTCCGGGGCAAAACTTGACAAGCCCAACTTTAATTTTTCCAATATACGTACTTTTCATTATTGCATGTGAGAGTTATCTCCAGTGAGCATTTTACTTATTTTGCATTGAGACTGGCTTATCACGTTTATGCACCACATTGTTTTTACCGTATACTTATAATTATTAGCATCGTTTTAGATTGCATATCTCTTGAGTCTATATATATATATATATGTATTTTGCATGTGCACTTGTATATGTACCTTGCGGCTGGTTATGTAGTACAAGTTGTGTGTATCTTGCATGCCGTCGTCACATGCTATAACCGAAAATCCCTGCAGTAGTGCATGCTGGCCAAGGCACTATGATGATTTGGAGGATTTCACATTACACTTAACGTGTACACTTGAGGACAAGAAGATAAGTATGAAGTTATAAAATTATAATATTTATAAAGCTCAGTTTTGTCATTATGATGTCCGCATAATAATTATTTCGTATGCATAATTTCCCTTCTTATTATTCCTGTTCCTTCTGTGTAGAGGCTCCATTAATACCTCCTTGGTTTATATTTATTCCAATGAGCTTACAAGAATAAGAAATAATGGGTAGGAAAAATATGCGCAAAATTTTCTTTCAATATAAAAACTAGACTTATTGTTGCTACATAGTTTTCAAAGCATTCATATATACATACGGGGAATAATGTAGAGGAAAACCTTGCTGGACGACCTGTATTGCTTAAGATGCTTGTGGTTGCATATCTATGCTTAGCATTATAATGCATTACTATTATAGCTATGACAGAAACGTGTACATTTATAGTAAAAATACGAATGCATTAACGAGCACCCACTGTAGAATGTATAACTTAGGGAATAATAATAATGAATTTGCTCACATTCTATTTAAAAGTCTATTTAAAATTCTAATAATTCTCTGCTCTATTTGGAGTCTTATTACTCTGTTGTGTGGAACAAACAAAGGTGATTATCGTCACATAGGAGTTTGTAAATCAAGTAAATTTACATAATTTTTAAGTCAGCATATCCTCCGTCCTGACACATTCAGAATCATTCTCATATTTACTCAAGGAGTCTCAAACTTTGCGACAGCACCTAACACATGTTTTACCATGCAGATGTGCAACAATCACCTTTGAAATTGCCAATCCCTGGATATCCAAGTATCTCCCTGAGAATGCCACCACCACTGTGGCGATAATCATTTGGTGCAGCCTGGAAGATCCTACGGAATTCCCACGAGCCTTCATTCTTGTCGAATGAATGACTCTCTGTGTTAAGTATGTGGCATGCTGTGTATATGTGATACTCTCTATAGGTTGTTAATGATACCCTGTATGGTCGTCAAGTCTTGTATAATAAAATCATCCTTGCATACTATGCTCTCCGTAAAGTGAATACCCGTAGGGTGTACACTACTTGTAAGTGAATGCACCATATCTTACGTGTATTGTGAGTGATACCGTGTGACTTAAGAAATCCACTGTGCAATCCTTTCGGTCATAAAATAAAAAACCACAGAAATCACCGCCGTTTCAGAATTCCGCACTTGCAGCGTAGTTTCTTTAAACGGGAAAACTGTGGAGAGCGGCATAGATGTAACTGTTAGCACTCCCAATACAAATTCCCATATATTGCGGTACATGACAAAATACAGAAAGAATCTGCCACGTAACCGTAAAAGTGAACACCATATGCCATAGAAAATAACGCGAGCATATACCGAATGCAAATCCAGGGAAACGAAACAATGATGAATGAGATGTAGAGTCACGTGTGCGAGATCACGTGAAGAATTAACTAATTACTGAAAAAGTGAAAAACTCATCAGTATGCATTCAGATTCTGGTCTGATTCGCAACTGAAAAGATGAGCTCTATGTAACTTATTATGTATGCGCTCATAAGCTTTTCGACCCTCCTAATGACACAAGTAAATAATTATCCTGAGCTTACGTAATGTACATACGTATCTAGTAATGTCATTCAATGAGGTAATAATACGATTACTATTACAGGTGAAAAGCATTTATATTCGCAAGGCGAGGACATTTAAGTCGTAGTTAAAAAACCTGCGACATAAACAGAATGTTTACTTACTCACACAAATTACACAACACATACATCATCTTAAAGCTGGAATGTTTATTATTAAGTTTTATGATTATGCAAGGTAACGTTAGTTGCATAGCAGCACTGCTGGAAACCATGTTAACGTGAATGTAGAATTCAACTGTTGAAATGCCTCAATCATATGAGTCAACGCTGGAAATAAGCCCACGCAATAAGTCAGCACTCAAAATAATCTGATCTGACCCAAGGTAACGCTGGAAATATTTTATGCAGCAACAAAACATAGCTGGAAATATATACAGCAATGAAAAATTTGAAGTATCTCCAACAAGATGAAGTTGGAATGTTGCAAACTGCAAAACCAAGGGAAATATTTTGGCATACTTAAGTCAATGACTAATTTTTACAGCTTTCCAGCAAAGTACTAGAAGGAGTGTTGTATAGTAAACTACATGTCAATAAAGATAAAAGCTGAGACAGAGTGGAGGAAAAAACTTGAAAATGCAAATGAGATTTTTTTTTCAAGTATATATACTAAACAAATTTACAAGACAGTAGTCCATGAGGAAAACTGAGGGGAATTTTTCTCTGAACAGGAAACCAGTTTCCGTGCAAAATTATTTTTTAAGACGACAAAACAACAAATTATTGCTGTACACAAAAAATTACTGTTTAATGTAAAGCTGTTACAACGCCAAGCGCCTAACTATTATAGGCTGGAAAAAGTGGAAATTGTGTATAAATAATAGCGTAGTAGTCAATATGTAGGGCTGCTCTAAAATACGAGTTTTAAAACACGGAACAGGTTGATTTCCGTTAGGTCTTGCTTCACCACTTACAGGGGCAAATAAAATATTTACTTGTCTGGGAGAATTATATGGACGTACATACTATTTACGATTCCCTGGGAAAATTTTATTTGCTTCACTATAGATTCTGTGACTTGGTATGATTGTATAAGTACTTATATGAAATAAATATAGCTTCTTAAGGCTGATGTCATGGATATAAATAAGAATTGGAAGAAATGAATCCAGCTAATGTCCTGTAGTGGTGTACTTTATTTGTACATGTGTGAACATCTGTAGTGAGTTGTGTATGTCTGTAATAGCATGTATGATTGTGTGTTAATATATGCATTATATGTGTAATGTGTACGATATGCACATGTTTTGTGTTTGTTATTTATGTTATATGAATGTTGTCCCCTAATCTCTCTAGTTTATCATTAACTTGCTCAGAGGAGACCATATCTGAGTTAAAGCTATATCGTGAGTAGCCGGACACTAATTTAATTTCCTGACTTTAATAACCTTCCTCCAATTAATTCTCTTTTTATATTCTCACTGATTATTAATGCTCCGGTTTTACACAGCAAGCCCAAGCAAAAGGAGGAAAGTTAGCTAAATTTAACCGATATCATTTCCGTCCTCTCCACAACATTAGAGGCTGCTGTGTCGGAGTATTGTTACTTCCCTTAACTTCCAGCAACCAATATCCACAGCGCAGCTTCACAAGGAATACATATTCTAATTGACAGTAACCGAATATACTTAAGGAACTATCGAAGCTTTTAGCAGAAGTGTAAAATCAAAGCTTGAACCAAAACACAATCGTAGGCTTGATTTCTGAGGAACGAGGAAACTAAATTAAAAGCATTTACTCACGACGTCAGAGCGATACAGGCATAAAGTATATTTTGAAAATAATGTAGTTACATTAAAGTCTATATTAGTAATTTCTAGTTTGTAAGAATATCTCGGTATAGTTTGTATATATCTATAGATGTTTTGGTAGTTTATATAAATGCATATGTGCTGTTTATATTAATTTGTCTACTCCTGTTGATGTAATTCACCGTCCTGCTTGTCGGTAGAGGCATTCCTTTGAAGGCAACTGATAAGGAAGTGATATGTCGCCACGATAAATCGTAAATAAACTTGAGGAGTGCAGAGGAAAATTTTGATAGAAAATAACAAAATTTAATATGTTTGATAAAGCCTTCAGAAAGAGCTTGCAGGAGGTTACGTGATGAGTAACCTTTATTTTCCCATTAATTTGTAATGACACCTTCAACTGATACACTCTAAAATAATTACCCTCGGAATAAATCGCTTTAATACCTCCGATATCAAGAGTTAATACCCTTTTGGGTGAAGACTCGTCTCCCCTAATAATGATATGGTATAAAGATTGTAAAATATATAACGACATGCAGCTCGTGTAGTAAAATCGATGTGCAGTTTAATGCACTATATGTGCATATTTTTGGTGTTCGTCTTCCAAGACAAATTGTATACAGTGTCTTCCTTCAATCTCACACAAATATATCTTTATCCGTACTTTACGTGCTTGTAAAAGCAGTTGAGGTTGTAAAATAGAAAATTTATATTTGCAGTTTGGTCTTCTGGTATGGAATAGAGAGGCATGCTCGAAAGAAATGCATGTGATAGAAAATAAAGAATCGTGAAAGAATAAAGGTTTTAGATGTATAGATAGAAAATACAGCCGGGTAAATGCACAGGTCGTTACTCATGCACTCGTTGCTCTTTGGAGAACCATACAGAAAATTTCTGAATTCCCAATGAGATGCCAATAGGCTTCCTTTAAGTATTAGTAGCATGGTTTTAGGCAGGAACGCGACTTGAATTACTAAATAAAATAAAATTTTCTTATTCCTAGACACAATCTTTCATATGATATAGCCTTCCCAATGTCGCAAGCACATGCAAGTCCATGCATACAAATGTAGTTTTCTCGTGTTTGCAGGATTCTCTCTGGTAGTTCATTTCACTAAAATGTACAAAACTGTATAGGAGTTTAACTATGTAGTTCCTGTATAATATTGCACTTCTAGATGCAATAACAAATGAGGCGGGACACATATTTTTAAGAATAAGGCCTTTTAGCAAAGTCAGAGCAGAAGGTAATTCGTACATTTATTGCACACAAAGCTCAAGTTTAGTCGCTCCATTTCATGTAAATACATACTCATTCATGGTTGATTGTTTTTAGTAACATTAGCGTAGTGTGGTGCAGACGAGAGAGAGAGACAAGTTAATATTTCTAGGTTTAATATTATTGCAGCTTGCATAGCTTCTAAATTAGCGTAAAACCTCGAAGCATATAGGATGAATCATCAACTTGAGGTTTTGCTCGTCCTCAGCCGTTGCTTCATGCACACACTATATGCATAACGTATAGGCTTTGAGGTCTGAATCTTAAATGTGCACACAATCTTTATGCAGACTTCTTCAAAATATTCACAACAACGTTGAAGTACATTACTTAATACATCTTTGGAACAATATATGGCAAACCTACGTATGTATATAGATGTACACTCAAATGTAATTGCTACCCTATGGGATGCTTTGGATGCAACTCCGCGTAATTTAAAGACTTGTACTTTCCTGCGGTGGTCGTGGAATTCGTGGATGCTATGGATGGTTGGAATTGATGGAAGCGGCAACCATAATATAACAGCGCGGATTTTGCCGTCGTCGAGAGGAGCAGTGAATTGGAAGACGAGAGCGAAAGGGAAAACGACGCAAACGAACTTGGTCCAGCAAAACTACTAACAATTCTATACACATACTTTATATGCCCACGGAATGGCATGCTTAAATGTACCAGCCCAACTGTTTATACATATATATGCACGCAATTGCATTATGTGTGTGCCGGCTTTTGTACAATAATTGCATTGTGGTATACCCAGTTTATACGCAGAATTGCAAGTACTACATTTCCCAAAAGTTTGAACAGTAGAATTTCATAGTTCTGTACCCAAAGCTTATCCCGAATGGCATACCAACGAGGGTGTAAAATGGAAAGGTTTTATACATTTGATTCGTGAACGGAGTCGTCATCCTCGACTATCCTCGAATGCTGTGCAGTAACCCGATTGAACATACATGTATGTCATGCATTAATAGCGTAGTGAGCAACGCAAGTTAAATGGCACAGTGACAAGAGGAAGCATTGGACTCTTAGTGATCATCATCATTTTCGATGCAACTTTTGAACCTCTCAAAGTCCCATATTTTGTAACTCATCCATAAAAAACCTGTACACGCTGCATGCGTAATCATGTATTAGATACTACATTATAGTGTGTACATTTCCAATGATGATAATATTCCTTTTTTGATGATAGTCTATACATTTTATTAATAATCACGCTTGTACATGGCTGGAGTTCCTTATACGCAGCAACATTATCAGGATACCTCCAGAATTCTAAACTATTATGTGTACATTAAATGTGTTATGGATATTGAAGTGGTGTACATTAAACCATTGTATATTGAAGTGCACAGTCACACAGTCTGTATCATTAAAGCATTTTCAATATACGTACAAATACGTCCACACAGTATGTAGTGAGTTGGAGCATTCAAAAGGATGGGGACGACAAAATCACAAAATGACAATGAAGCAGACCGTCAATTCAAGGATAATATGGAGATGTATAAAGTGCAACTGAATGAGTATATAAGTTTCAGATGAGGCCACTAAACCAAATTGTACTTCGGCTTTTGAAATGATACTACACAGAAGCAAACTTGTCTCTGTCAACTACAATCTACACATAGTCTTTCATATTACACTGATTATCTCAACAATTATTATTATTCTGACAGAAGCACAATATTTCCCTTGGACATCGGACACTATACAGCGGTAGACAATCGAAAACACTGACAATGAGCCAACTACAATATTATTACTGATTCTTTTCATATGCAATACATTACACATAGAGACCTACATGGGTATGTTTATACGTTGTAGGTAATAATGTAAAATACCATGGAACAAAAAGTTCATGAATGACAGCCACTAAGGCACTGTGGATGTATCCCAGATTATGCAATGACATTATGGATTTAGCCCATCATATGACACGACATTACGGACTTGTCTTAACATATAGAACGTCATTATGAATATATCTTAACATATACAATGAAAATGTGGATGTATCCCAACATACGAAAGGGCACTACAGACAAATATTTCCAGCTTATAAAATGACCCTGTAGTTGAATCCCAGCTTATGAAATGTCCCTATAGAAGTAACCCAGATGCCATAAGTTGAGATTTTAAAAATGTAGAAAGTAATTCATATCTAATGATGCAATTATTAATAGATATTACAAGCCTTTCAAATTCTAATGGTCTCTGTTACCCCATGAAAATATTGGGTTAAAGGTTCCTAATGAAAATAATTTACGACGAATAAAACTACTATACATATGTTACACAGTCCAGAAATGTGCTTAAAATGGAACGTGTGCATCAAACAACTACACTTAACGTCAAACAGCTTTAGTTTGTATAATACACCAAGCGAAGTGTATATATATTCACATAGTAATTTACTGTAAAAACTTGGGTGTGCTACCAAACTCAAGCCAAAGGTTGAACAGTTCTGAGAACCTATACTTACTCTATATATAGTTGTAGATACATAATAGTGGTGGTGGTAATGGAAAAACGTTAAAACCCAGAAGGAGTAATTACTGTTAATTTAAGAGAATGCATGCTGGCTTTTCTGGAACCATAAGTTTTGCGTTTAGTTATTGAGAGAAACCAAGGGGGGAATTAAAATTGTTCGGTATTAGTCATCCTTACCATTCCCAACACAGCACGAAGGGGGCATTACTAACTACTCTGTATATTTGTGTGTATAGACATGCAATAAAACCGTTAAAGAGAAATTTAGAAAATCACTTTTATAGTATATATGTTTGTATCTCACTTGGATGACTTTCCATGCATGGTTCTCTAACGTATTCTATACTTGTATTATGTATTCATGTTTATTTCCCCATCTACATGCATTTTATTTTGCTGAATTTCCTGTGCACATATGGATTTCTATATATTTCCAAGCTTCCCCATACACTTGTACTTTTACACTCATTTCCCCATACCCTGCTGCCTTCTCATTGCTTATTAGTACGTGCCCCTGAAGTATAAACACATACAACAAGACTGGGCGCTCGAGCTAACCCTAAGCTTGAAAACCCGACATTCCAAGCCAAGGTTTGGTTTTCGCGTTCCAAGCCCTGGATGGATTGTGGATCTGTGCTAAAAGAAAAATATTTATTTTTCCTGAAACAGTTGTGTTAGAATTTTCTAGGCCATGAAATATCACTCATAATGTGTTTGGAGTAGAAATAGTGTAGCCCGTGTGTAACACACTACAGCGTCGCCGTAGTATTTGCGGATCGCTCCGTCACAGTCACATAACTTAAAAGCTTTCGGTAGCTCATGTGTATGTTGGCAGTAAGGCTTGATAAAAAGATTGAACAAAGAGTTTATATGGGTGACGATGAATGAAATGGCTATGAATTATGAGGATATAACTAGTATATCGATGGCGAGGATGATGAAGATGCAAACCGCATTTGAATAAACAAATTGGAGCCATAAACAAATATTTTTGGTTCTCCATTCTAAATTCACTGGACCGAAAAATCATGAAATTTAGTAGTTTGACGATTGTATTATGAATGTATTGAAGCGAAAAAGGTTTGGGGTTGTAGGTTGTAGAGTAAAACACAATTAATTTTTTTCTACGTCCTTTCTTTTATATCTGTCTCTGCAAGTCTCATCTCAGTCCGTTGGTCATGAAACTGCAATTACGCTCATGTGATGTCATGCACGGGAATGTGCATACAACGACGAAGAGGCACTGACAAAAAAATTCCTGAAAAAGGTGGAGTAGAAATAGAGACGATACTTTGAAAAACAATATGAAATAGGTGATACGCTACAGAGACAGGGGAAAATCCACGTAGAACACAGCAAATTACTTTTGGCTATTAAACCTGGATATATGGTTTCCACACATGTCATTACATATAGGATTGTAGGACAACCCCATGTGCTTGCAAGTTTGCTGTTTATGCCAGTATGACATGACCTGCCTAGACTCCATGTAATGTTCCCTTATGCGTACGGTGCTATATAGCACATGTTACATATATGAGAGGTACTTTTTATAAATTAAACCATAGCAAGAGAGTGTAATATCCGGGAAATAGGATCCGAGGGGTTATTTTGGAGGAAGGCAACCCTACCCTTGTTACTCGGATGTCTATATATAAAACGGAAGTGGCATCAAATACAAACATTTGGGGAATAGGTACAAAGATTTTACAAGTTCCCCACACACATATATATATCAATGTTTGGTAAAATTCATCAATTATTTTCCCTCTTTATGGTGCTTACATGGGAATACCGTGATATACCAAGTCGCATTGTAACCCTCACGTGAATGCAATGTACCAACTGTCTCCTTTGCTACAACCACGGAAATCTGTTAATTATTGTGATTGTATTTAGCCCATCGTGTGGAAAAAGTTTAGATGGACAAGTTGCGTAAAAAATTCAAATAGCTTTATGAGTAGAAATTCATACAGCTTCTGAGTAAAAAATCATTTTTTATGCGGAAACAATTCATACAGATCATTATGAGCAAACCATTACTTTATTAAATTACTAAATTTTTCACGACAAACTTGTCGAATTTTAGACCATCAGAATTTTTGGTGAGTCTAAAATACATTATTTGAATACACTATTACTACAAAATTCAGCAGGTTTGTTGAACTAAGAACCCTTACGACAAGCTCAACAGCAATGCTACT
Source organism: Lipothrix lubbocki (assembly GCA_034696945.1). Lineage (NCBI taxonomy): Eukaryota > Metazoa > Arthropoda > Collembola > Symphypleona > Sminthuridae > Lipothrix > Lipothrix lubbocki. The sequence goes on from JAQGAK010004462.1 coordinate 10,284, forward strand.
CCAGTGCACATACATGTAATTATACAACGTTAGACAACCGCTTTGTTTAAATGAGATTATTGGTTCGGAAACCAAGCAGAAAAGCCTGACAATCAGTGAATAAAACAGTTGTACTAGCAAAGCGAGCTTATAGGAGAGTCATTAACTTTGTCCAGTCAAGCCTTGCAAATAGGGGCTAAATATACAAGTATGTAAATTCTGTTATAATTATAGAAATGAATTGCAATAGCGATTTTGACACCAGCGTTTCTGGCTGGTGTGATGCTTGAACATCGCAAATACGTAATTAACTAACAAGGAGCGAAGTACAGAGCGAATAACGATTTATACAGCTCAAAGAATGTAACATATACTGTTGAATTGAACAATCAAGGATGCTTCAACATTCAAAAGGAAGTAGCATGAACTTCCTGAGCTAGCTCCCAAACTGGATAAAATGAATCAACTTTATGACTTCGTAGTAGTTTTAATTAAACATTAAATTAACTTGGGGAAATGCAAATAATTTAACATTCTACTTTTAAGTAATTAATTGACCTTGTTTAAAACTGTTCTTTGTACAGTGGCGGTGCGAAAAGAAGCGTAGGAGTTTATCGGAGCACAAGGTGCATGTACCAATTAACAAGTCACACACATACTCAAGTATGCAAGCAATGACGAACAATTTTTAGTGGATATTCATTTATTGTTACATAAACAGAAGACAAATATGTTTACAAGACAGATGTTATAATTATGTATAGGAGACAAATACGCTGGTTGTATATACTATCCCTGTTTTTGCTGTATTATGAAATTACACAGAATGAAAAAGGTACTTGGAACAGCGTCAACTTAGAAGTTGTTGTTGATAGTATAGTAAAGTAATAGTAATGCTGGAAAAAAAGTAAGTCATATGTTGTTTGTGGCAGCAACGTGTAGGAAAACCTTGTGTGCAAGTAATTGCACAGAATCTGGCATAACACCTCGAAACCTAAGTAGTATATTGATTTTTTCCTGTGAACAGGCCAATCAAAAATTCACGCATCAAAAATTTTTTGACAAGAGTCTCCGCCAAACAACCAGAGCAATTCTCACGAATTCAATAATGAAGTGGTGGTTAATGAAACAAGTTTATAAATTCTCATGACTCTCGTCTTTAACGTGATATTTAACTTACAAGCAAAGAAAACAATATCGAAGGGACAAATCTTTCTCACTTTACAAAGCATTCTTCTTATATACACACAGTATAATCTCCTATCTAAACTTAAGAAAGTTTGACAACAACTATAGTTACTAAATGGAACTGCTGAAAACCTTTACTGTATTTAAATTTAGTGGTTTATATTGTAAGTTACAGCTTGTAATAGATTCTGTCAACTCATACAGCGAAGCGTTCGGTTCACTCAGTTGCTTTCGATAGACAAATCATCTCATAGGTAGATATCAAATTTTATAAAAACTCTTAGCAAGATCGGAAATTCATATCGAACGACACATGAGCTGCCGTTACATAACACAAGTTGCTATTGCTATACCAATGCTGACTTCACATATCGTAGCATTTGACCCATGTTTGACAAGTCTACTAAAAGTTACCAGTCTCTTCGGGACTATCCTTCGGTAACGTAAAACCTTCGACCGAAGTGAACACAAATTCACACAGGCATACATCATTTCTATATCGTTAGTGCATTACCTCATACTACAACTATAAGCTCAAATATAAATTGCATTACAAATATAAGCTCGAATACCTTCCCTTGTAATTACATATTGCTGAACCATCTTTTGCGTTCATTTTGTTGACGTAGAGTATTAGCTTAAATATCTTACAATCCAAGTATTGCTGAACCATAGGGATGGGCATGGGTCCAAAATCTGTGTTCCTGTTCCTGATCAGGAACAGGTACAAGACAATGCAGGAACATAT
>JAQGAK010004463.1:0-12195 GCA_034696945.1 Lipothrix lubbocki
GTTTTATTTTATTCCACTTACGCATGCGCATATGAAATCATACATACGGCACGTGGTTCAATCGCGCACACATTTGAATGTGATTCTAAAATCTAAAGTAAATTTTAAAATTCTTCTTTAAACTTGAAACGTTAAAATTTTCAAATATACATTAAATTTAACATTTTCATCGGAGGAGGCCTTTACCGATGACACCTGTGTCTCGGTTTTCGAAGATTTTTTACAACATTAAACTCAATTTAAATTATATATAAAATTATGTCGTGTGGATATAAAAGCGTCAATTTCTTTAAAATGAAAATTATTTAAATAAAATTAATTTTAGTTAAACAAAATTGGCTGGACTGTAACACAGTGTTATAAATTAAATTTAAAAAACTATAACGGTGCCCTGCAAATTTCCCTCCAAATTTGGACATGAAAATATTTATTTAAAATCACTAGCTATCGGGACAACTTAATGATTTTGGGAATGGCAAAATTCCTGTTACAGGTTTGCAACTCAATGTTTGCTTTAAGGCAAAATTGGTCAAAAACATTTTTTGGGTTAATAATAATTTACAAAAATGTACTAGTATTAATAATACTGGACATAAAAATGGAAAAATTTTTTCAAAACGTGGTAAATGACATGAAAAAAGTTTAAATGAAAATTCTCACAATATTTGTTTTTCGGTGTAAACGTCTGAATAGTTAAAATAAAAAGCATCGTATTTAGGAGATTACGATGCTATTTTTAAGAAGTTATTGTTCGAGTTTTTATTGATTAACACAATCCTTGAACGGTTCATCTATTTAAAATACGTCGTAAATTGATAAATAAAGTTTTAACTATACGTATTTAAAAATAAAAAAATATACGTACAGGTAATAACCAGCTCATTGTATGTGCAAGTATCTTCACAATTGACTTCAAATAGGGGCGAAATGGAAACACATCGGTGAAATTGTCTCTTATTATTATAGCACCTTGTAATTAAAATTTACTTTGTTTTAATTAGGTGTGTAAGTATTTCTGGATACTGAGCAGATAATATTTCTACCCCTGGGATACCAGGGGAGTCCTATGTCCCAGTCTTTATCTGCACGAGTTTATTGGAAATATGTTCGGGGAAAACAACTTTGAGCTAGATTATCGTATTACTAATGCCATTATAGAGAATGTAATTGGCAAATACTACTAACATCCCTATAACTATGCATTGCAGAATAAATTCAAACTCTTCCACGTGCATGATTGACATTGAAGGCTAATTATACTTTGAATATCCGAGGTAAAACAATTTCAACGGAGATAGTTTCATACAGATGTCTGGCAGAATCTAGATAATTAGCTGGGACGCAAATTGTTTTCGTCGCTTTGCTTTTTAAATATTTTAATGAATTCAACCTTCAAAATTGTTTTTCTTACCAGTCAATCATTACTTCATAATTCCCAGAATTTATATAAAAAGTATTCCATTTTGTGTTCGTCTGAACTGAGCTTGAATTCGATTTTTAATAATTAGGATTAAAATAAAGTCCGGCTTCATGTAGTACTCCGCAGTTTAGGTAGTTGAAATTCCTTGATATTGGCATATGAGCGGCTTTGACAGAAATTGTGTGCTTTTAAGAATATATTAAATCTTATCCACGTGCTTGATTGACATTCGAAGGAGAATTTCTTCGCTGTTTGTCTGAATTAGTTGACAATGCAAGGAATGCATATAGTTTCATGGAATATAAAAAGCCGTAAGTTTAACAATTGCTATATCCAGTAATCTTTTCCTGCTCTTCCAGAAAACACAGAACCAATTTCAAGACAACCACAACCATGAATAAGATTCTCTTGGTCCTACTTTTGTTGGCTGTCGTTGGGATGGCAGTAGGGCAAGCGTCAGAGTCGGACTTAGCTTACTTGCAAGGTGAGAAATTTTGACCTTATAATACTATTGCAGTATAGTTATTACTTCATAATAAATCTCATTACTGTTTTTTTAACCAAATATTCGAAAAAAATCAATACCGCCTACTTGTTAATAACATAAATAACACAAATTCCATTTCGTTGAAATTGTAAGCTTAACCGTTATAAAATATTTAGCTTTTTAATGAAAAGCCAAAAATTATGTCCGTACAACTTTTATTTAAACCAGTTATTTTTAATAATACATCTGAAGTTTATATTTTGGCTAAGTTTTTAGCCGAGATTGGTTTTAATGGTAATATCACTAAATTGAGAGTCTACACTAGTCCTTGTAGGTTGGAGTTTCCAAATGACGTAACATGTTGATATAATTTAAGCAAAAATATTTTACTAGTTTTGCCGTGTGCAACATTAATTACATGATTACAACACTTTTGCTCAGTAATTATTTGTTTTTATTGCAGGGCGTGTATCAGGAATTGTTAAGGGTAAGTAACATAGTTTTGCTCATTGTAATGGCGACCGATTGTACAGTATCTTCCAGAAAATCAGTTAGGAATATATTTGTTAACTTTTTTCCCGTAATAATTACTTAAAATATTGAATTACTAGATTAGCTAAGTTTTATAAGTGGGTTTCAATCATTCCTTAATCATCAATAATAATTAAAACAGGTTTAAAAAAACAAATTGTATTCTATAGACACTGTCAGCTATGTAGTCAGTTATATGTTTGTATAATTTGTTGTCCGACTAGTAAAATATGGCTTGAAATTTGTGCAGAGTCCTGTAAAACCGTCGAGATTTTTGTTTCGATACTATTTGTGTTTGAATTTAGATAAATTTAGTTGTTGTAGAACATCCACAAGTCACGCACAAGTCAGGACAAGATTAGTAATTTTTAGTGTGGGAATATTTCAAATAGGTTCAATTTAGATTTTATCTTCGTCTATCTCTTGTATATTTGTTAGAAAATTGTTAGTAATTTGGATATAATTTATTCTGAGTTAAACCTGCAGTTCTAAAGAAAATGATTTAATTTGCTGTTTTTAAAAAACTGCAATTGTTTTGGAAATAATTTTGTTCAATAATTATTAAAACATGCTTGGAAAATAATTAAACAAAATAGCGACTTTTTATTATTAATGACGATCAAATGTAGTTACATATATAAGTTAGTTCCTGAATTACGTATATAGCGAATAATTTTAATTTTTCCTAGTACACTGGAACCTCGCTATAAGAGAACGCTATAAATCACCAAAATCTGCATCTTATATAGAAATTCTTTTATAAAGAAAGCTTATATGCATATAACCATGTATGACATGCGAGCCCAAAGGATCTTTTATAGAGAGAATTCTCTTATATGGAGGCCTCTTATAGCGAGGTTCCAGTGTACATTTATGATAATAAACTATACACAAACATTTTAGCAGTATTTAAGCTTCGAAATTTTTACAATTACTATAAAACTAAGCTCAACTAAGTAATTTTTTCAGATAATAAGAAGCATTAGAGAAAACAAGTGCATTTTTAATGCATCCTGAAGGTTACTGGAACCAGCGGTTAGCTGGATCTTTTAGTAGTTTAAATGGTTTTTTACAAAATCAACCGGAGTATGCAAATAAAACAAACTTAGACTACGATTGAAAAAAGCTAAAAGCATATTCTCTGCACGAGGACGTTCGACATACATTTCTGCGACGTAAAATATTAGTAAATTTTAATAACGAAATTTAGAGAACAGCTTTGAAAGACATTCAGAATATTAAAAAGCAAAATAGAAATAACAACCTTGTGTTTGTGGTAATTGATGCAATGGCTGAAAAATCATATACAAGATTTATAAAACAGAAAACGGCAGACAACATGATTGCTGCATTTAATTCAATTTTCAAAGAAGCCAAAGTTAAACCAGTCTACCTGTATTCTGACAGCGGATTAGAGTATAGATCTGCAAAAATGCGTGAATTCTTGCTGTTTCGTGGAAATAAACTTTATCATATGAATTTATCATTAGCCATATAAAAATTCCTTTTCAGATAATTTTATTAGCGTATTGTTTACAAAGCTTCAGCGCTATATGACTAAATATAACACAAAAAATATTTCAGATGTGCTGCAGGATTTTACAGACGCTTACAACAACACCAACAATAATGCTATAGGTAAGAATTTAAATATTAAAATGAGTGCAAGCAAATCAAACGAAAATTTAATTGTAGAAATGGCACCTAATTCTGTCGAGATTGAAGATCAGTATGGAATATGGGGAACGTTGTATCGAAAACATTTAATTTCGGTCGACAAGCCGCGCGCGCCTCAAAAATTCTAAATAAATGATTTAGTTCGCATAATTCAAACTAAATTGATTTTTGGAAAAGGTATTCCTATAATTTACATTCGTATCATAAATTCATCCTCACTTATTAACTGTGTGTATGCGGCAGGATATTCTGAAAATTATTCAAGAGAAGTATTTCAAAATGTAAAAGTGAAGGATACGATTCCCTGGACATATCTTTTACAGGATTTAGCAGAAAAACACGAAGACAACACAGGTTAATAACATTTCTAAAGTACAATTAGGGATTAACCCATTCAAACTAAAACAATAATAAATATATATGCAGGTGGATTTCACGAACAAGAGCTAAGTCTTGTTAATCCTGAGCAATCACAATGAAGCTCGGCAGTTCTTCAAATGATATGAAAAGTTTCTACGCTGTTCTATCAACTAATGCAAACGTAAAAGGAGCAGGGGTTCTGGTACAATAGCCGATTCTCTTCCAACTCCTTTGAAATTAACTTGAGGATTTTACGATGTAGGTTTAATGCAACTAAGGTACACATTGCTTACACACAAGATATTTCAACAGTGTCTCTAACATTCCCAACTGGCAAATCTTTACCAAACGCATCATTAGATAAAAGACCGTTGTTTCCAGGATACTTACCTGTTGAAATTGTCCCGCTTAAAATTTCTAAAGTTCCTGACGAAGACTTGTTTGAGTTCCTAACGAAAGTAAATTGATTTATGACTGTTAGTCAAATACCACGTTTTTATTTTGGCCAATTGAAGACAAAGCGCTAATAACAATCGAAAACAAGTACGACAATGTCAACAAACATATTTTACTGTCAGATAATCTGGCAGAACTGTTTAGATTTACGCAAACAAACTTTTACCTGGGTTCGTCTGCAGCCTCGCAGCTTACATCGACAGAATATTTTGAAGAACTTGCAGACAATACCGAGTTTCGTGTCAATTTGTTGAAACATCCGTACAAGGGAAATCTAATTGCTTTAGATCAGCAAATAAATGGAATGTATATTGAAAGAACAAGCAGGGAATCTGATTTAAAGAAATATTTTGCTGGAGTGGGAGAAAGTTTAAAAACAGCTGGTTTTAATGTAACATTTACATTTTCTGAAGACAAAAAGTGTACTGTTTCTGTTGAAACGGTAGCAAAAGACAGTTTGGATTATATATTATTACCTCTTAAATTGGCCCAATGTTTAGGATTTGTAGAAACAAAATTTTATATGGGAAGCCACACATCGTTGACACCATATGATGAAAAATGTTTTCGAGATATTCCAAAAAATAAACTTTTGTATTTTAAATTGGCATATATAGTTAAAATATATTTGCAAATTAATGAAACAAAATCATTAAACGTTAATGATGTAATTAATGAGTTAAATTTATCGTTACAAGAATCAAAGTATCATTCATACAGCATTGAATTTAAATATGATAACGGTGAGCCTATTGTGAAAGAATTACCAGACACGGTTACTATTAATCTTCCACCGATAGTAAAAACATATTTTTGATTCGATCTTGCTTCAAATTTTGAAAGTGAGACAAGTTTAAAAATTCGAGCAAAATGAGGAAAAACATGAAGAATTTATTGAAACCGAAGGAGATGAAATAATTTCAACTGAAACAAAACCTAAACGACTTTCAATAACTTTAAATATTGTTGAGAATCAGTTTTATAATAATTTTCATGTTCCGCTTTTGGCTGAAATAAATGTGGACTTTACAAATAAATCTGAAGTTGAAGTTCATTTTCAGCTAGTAACTTATATTCCATTAAACTGTGAGCACGTTAATCAGGTTATTATAAACTTTATTGGTGAAAATCATATCCAATAAAATTGGAAGAGTCATCAGTGCTGCTACATTCTAAACCAAGATTTTAGAAAACGAGGCAAGTTGAATGTGATGAAAAGTCGTGTTATCTGGAGCCACCTCATCAGTTACAATCCGGACGTGGATTAAAAAGTTCATCAGCATTTATGGCGAGCGGAAGCGGTGGTAAATTATCAGAACCAGCATCTTACCAGATTCCATTAAATTCAAGCAACTCTGTTGCAACTAGAAAATCGTCGCTTCGCAACGATTTATGGCACCCATAACGGGGTGGAGCAGCGAAGGGGCAGCGCTAGCGCAGTTACCCGGGCATTTATCAACGGTCAAGTCCATGTTTGAATACAATTTAAGTATTTCATTTTCCTATTTTACTAAATATTAATCTTTTTCAATATTTCCATCAAAACCAGGATAACTCATCATAAAAAAAAACTGAATGACTAATGCGACTTAACTTCGAAGTCATCCATTCCAAGCCCTATGTCTAAGTCTAAGGACTATCTACAACAAGTTTCAGTAAAATCTGGGGAATTTTTTTTAAATACCCGGGTAACTCCGAAACGGTTTGACCGATTTGGCCTAACTTCGAAATAATCCAAGCCCTATGTCTAAGGATTATGTACAACAAGTTTCAGTAAAATCGGGGGAAATTTTTTTTAAATACCCGGGTAACTCCGAAACGGTCTGACTGATTCAGTCTAACTTTAAAATAACCCAAGCCCTATGTCTAAGGATTACGTACATTCAGTTTCAGTTGAATCGGGGGGAATTTTTTTTAAATACCCGGGTAACTCTGAAACTTTCGGACTAATTCAGGCCAACTTGACGTAATCTAAGCCCTATGTCTGGGGACTATCTACACCAAATTTCAGCAAAATCGGAAATTTTTTTTCAAATACCCGGGTAACTCCGAAACAGTTCAATGGATTTGGCTCAACTTCAAACTCATCCACGCTCCATACCTGGGGACTATGTACACCAAATGTCAGGAGATTCTGTTGATCCGTTTTGTAGTTATCGTGTTTACGGACGACAAAACGTACAGACAGTACAAACTTATAAGGGGCGCTAGCGCTGCCCATAAAAACGAAAAGCAAGGCGCCAATCAGGTGGAGCAAAGAGAAAGAAGAGAGCGCTGGGATCAAACCTCGTATGAAAGGTGAAACTAAAGAAAAAAAGAAAGAAGCGATCTACTATTAGGAAGGTTCAGGTGAAAGGAAAGAGAAGATCTAAAATTGTTAGGCGAAAGTGTGTCAAAATAAAATGGATACAGGATCAATTTTCGATCAACGAGCGACCGTCTACGAGGGTTCAGAGCAAAGTCTCCGTTTAGAATTTAATCTTTTTGAACTACCAAGTACAGATGTCAGTACAAAAAGCTCAAGCGAATATATTCCTTCGTTACCACTAACTAGTGTTCGAGAAGGTTTCGCGCAACCAGAATTTTTACTTTTAGCTAAAAACAGTGGATATTATGACTTAACAGACAGTTAATTGGCGGTTTTAGCACGCATTCTGAAACAAAATGAAGACGAATGCGCAGAAACCAAACATGTTCCCCCAAGTTTACATTATCTGCACGCAATGTTCCAGAACCTAGAGATTCACATTAATGGAACTTTAGTATCAGATTCTTCAAATTATTATGCTTCAATTGCGTATATTCATAGATTGCTGTCTGTAAATCCAATTGAAAAGGAAAATGTTTAACAAGATGACCTTTGATACCCAAATGATAAAGCAGAGGTTTTTACCGTGTTGGATCTTGGATTCAAAAAACGGTTTAAGTTGTCAAAAAAGTCACAGGAATTTAGTATTGTGGAAAAATATGTTGCAATATATTAAACCAACCCAGATGGTTTCCCAGTGGAACGGAAATCCGAAATATCCTCAAACGATCTCCACCAGAGTTTTGTTTAAACTCGGCGGTCGAAACGTTGGAGCATTTTTCAGGCTGTCCTTAATAGTTTTTATTTAACTTTTCGCGTAAATAAATTTCCCAAAAGATTATTGATATGTATCGAAAACAACTGTCAAGTGGAAATACCTGTAAATATCCTCTCGTCGATGTGGACATGCGCACTTTCAGCGTAGGCAAATGATTAACTTCTGTAACAAATGATGACATGGTTCTTGGTCGAATTCCGAAGATAATTGTCATTGGCCTTACAAGTTCTGCAGGCTTTATGGAAAAGCTGTCAAAAGATTCATTCAACTATGTTCATAAAAACCTTTCTTAAATTAGTTCTACGTACAAGGGTAAGCAATTACAGCATCGCACCATCAATTACAGTTTCAAGAGAAGTAACGGCGCAGGCACAAACGATTATTTAATCGGGCTTTGGACGTTGAAGTGTACGGCAGGATCAGATATTCTTGGCAACTGGATCAATCGTCAAAACTTCGAAAACGGTTAGAGTTGATTAAATAGCTGTACGTTTTTTTTAAATTATAAAATGTAACATTATATTTGACTGTAAATTGTATTTTCAGGATGCGTATTAACTGCAATTGAATTATTGCCTAATCGATCCAACGCGCTTGCAAACAACTTGAAAGGACAAATAAAAGTTGCTCTCAAATTTCAAGAACCTTTGGATGACGCTATAAGCGTTTTACTTTACTGTCATTACCAGTCAAGGTTGGAAATCGACTAAAACCGAACCCTCATTCTAGAATATCAAAATGAATTCACCAGAAATAAAAAGTGTATTGGACAACCTTTTCAAGTCGAAAAACATTAAAGTCCCAATATTTGTTGCTTCTGCTCAAAATATATCAACAGTTGTTGATTTTACTAATCTCCCTGCTGTTGTGGTACAGAATACAGAGAATGCGGCCCAAAATGGACTGCATTTGTTGGGGTTGTTTATTACTGACAAGAACAATGCAGAGTATTTTGATTCGTTTTTAGAACCTTTACAATTTAATAACAATGTTAAAATTCCGAATAATAAAGTTGTTGCCGAAAACTGCTTTGCAGTTCAAAATCCGTCTGTTTTTGTTGTAATTTTTTCATTTTTACGTGCAAGAGGAATGACCTATGATAATATTATGAAATTGTTTTCAAATAACTATAAATATAGTAAATGTCTTGTAACATGTTTTATTCTTGTAAATTCTTGTAAATAAAAATAATTTAGTTTTTTAGGTTAAATAATGTGTATTGAATTTTTTATTTATCAATGTGAAATATACTGTTGTGACATCAGCATCAAAAATGGATTCGATCGATTTTAGAATCCCGCATACATCAACAATAACTATAGTCGGGCCAACATCGTCTGCAAAGTTAATGCTGGCAATTGAAATGATTAGGAGACGTTACGAGTTATTTGACAAAAAAATTGACCAAGTGGTTTACGTGGATTTTCGAGACATATTTCACAAACTGCAATCAGAAGACCCAAATGTTACGTTCACGGACAAAATTAGTGACATTGAAGATTAAAGTTCTTGTTTATTTATCATTGATGACCAAGCCGATATTTTATCAAAAAGGGAAAACAACGATTTGATTACAAAAATGTTTATTAAATCTTATCACAAATCCATAACCACTATTCTTATTTTACAAAATGCATTTTAAAGAATGTACGAACTGTAAATATAAACACCCACATTTTAATTTTATTCGTTAAGCCTTGTGACAGAGGACCAATCAAACTTATTGAGACAAGCGTGTACAGAAGAAACAAAGTTTTTAGAATCTGCATTTTCAAAAGCAGTGTCTTGAAAAGAGTATGCTTATTTGGTTTTAGATTTTCATCCGCGGCATACATTGTACAAATACTGGGTACGTTACTGCTTGTTTCCTTCGGAATCAAGGGTTTATACGCCAATATAATTATAAATAATAATATAATATAATAATAAATAACAATATAACAAAATAGTAATAAACTAGTCTTTATGTAGACGTTGATTGTGAACAGTGTCATTAGGTAAATAGACCATGTCAACATCCTTGGAATCCGAATGTTAATTTTTATCTAAACTAGCGCTCTCTGAAGAAAAGGAATTTCAGTCGTTGATAAAAACTGCAGCTAGTAATCAGTTAAAGACAGTACTTGAGTGTATAGAAATACACAGCAATTTTCTAAAGCGCGTTTTAAAAGAAATAATGCTACAAGGGAATCTTAGCAGACCAAACAAAGGTGTTATTATAAAAAGGCGTTTAAGGTATAAAAACGTGTTAAAATCACACATTGCATCAATTGTATTTTACCTTTTAACTCTAGAACTGTTTAAATGATTGCTACAACATGGCTAAGGTAATGAAAGTTATTGCGCCCGAAATATACGAAAAACTAATTTAGAACATTTTGGAAAAAGCAAATGAAGCAAGTTCTGACATTAGGTCAAATTTAGAAACAGAGCCTTAAATAACTTCAACTGATTCAACTACTCAAAAAGAAAAAGTCTTGTTGGAACCTGAAACGGTTTTAAGCAATAACAATTTTAAAGAAGCAAGTGAAAATTTTAATAATTCGAGTAAACATTGTAATTGCAAACAAAAGGAACAATATTCGGACAAATTTACCGGAATGGAAAAAAGCTGAAATTAACGATGATGACAAACCCCAATTCGATGCTTGGAATAAACGCAAGACCTCAATGACATTGCGTTTAAAGACAAACCAAATTGGCAAAGGCCGAAAAAATTAAAAGCAGTTAAAAAGCTGATGAAGAAACGAAAAAGTAATACCAAGCATCAGTCAAAGAAAAGAGTTGTGAATAGAAAGTCTACATCTGTAAAGCGAAAAACCAACGGATACTATAAAAATGGATTCCGCAATTGAAGTACTCCCTACATCAACATGATTCTGTCTGCCCTGACTGGTGACAAGTTTGGGGTTGGAGTAGGAAACTCTAGCGGTGTAAATGTTACAACGTACAAAGAGCATCCTGCAAGTAAGTGTTTTATCTGTATATACCAGGGCTACTCATTCTGGGGCCCGCGGTCCACTGGTGGACCTTCGGGCGATTCCGGGTAGCCCGCGCTCATTCCTACGAAAATGGTTTGCACTATATATGTTCATCTTAAAATGACTTGCTTAAATTCTGGCTCGTAGTTTACACGTCAATGCAAGTTATACACATTTAGCAAAAGTGAGTTATGTACAGCCATGATGTACATAGACGACCATATACACAAACCCACACTTACATACACAGACAATTAACACATAATAATTGTAGAGCATTATAACACACGTGTACACACAGCCATACAGATACATAATAAGTTAAACCATCATTATCATGACGTCCCGAGAGGACCCGTCATCAATATAAAGACGTCATACGAGGACCCGATGGTCAAAGGATCTGCAAATGTGCATTTTAGACATTTCGCATCTAATCCGCTATAAGCTTTTATAATTTATTTAATGCCTAATCATTTCCTTTAATTTTAGATCTAATCTTAAAACGTTCATCAAACGTCGACACCAATATAAGCAATTACACACGTACACCGAATTAATGCACAAACAACACATTCACACATGAACACAAAAGTATGTATATGTAATTTATAGGTAGAATAATTTATCTTTAAATGCACATCGAACCTTTCGTATATTGCACAATTTCCTTTCCTTCAACCCTACAGGCAGGAAACTGCCTGCAAAACAAACACATAAAATCCCAAGCTACGATAACAAATTCCTGACCAACTCACCCAAGGACTTTTGCCTTTAAAGGAGAACTTCTAGTTCTCCACATCATCCACGACAGTCTTGGAGGAAGAATCGTCGAAACCAGTTAGCAACTTCTCAACACACAGCCGTCGAAATCTATTTTCTGAGAATTTCCAATATTTTTTAACTCTTTTAATAAGCAGAGAGTAGAATAAGAGTTATATTGCCTACATTTAGAGTTGGTATGTACGCGTATGTAAACGCACCCCTTGTATAGAGGATGACCCAGGTCAAGTAGCTGATGATTGACAGGTTGATTGACAGAAATAAAATACCGTTAAAAGGTTCAGAAAAGGATTAAAAGGGAATAAAATACCGTTAAAAGGGACTAAATGACCTCAGCAAAGGAATAAAATACCGTTACATGTTAAAAGGGACTAAATGACCTCAGTAAAGGAATAAATTACCGTTACATGTTAA
>JAQGAK010004464.1:0-12179 GCA_034696945.1 Lipothrix lubbocki
ATTTATTTTTGTATTTATTTTTGTATTAATTTTTGTATTTATTTTTGTATTTATTTTTGTATTTATTTTTGTATTTAATTTTGTATTTATTACTATGCAGCTTTTTTGTTTTTAAATGATACACCAATAAATACAATAATTAAAATAAAAAATCTCTATGCAAATAATACAAAACTAAATTAAAAAAATATGCGCAAATCACAACAAAAGTCAAAGCACATTGTTGCAAAATTGAATTGAAAAATGTTGACAAAGTAATCCAAATGAATATTCACAAAAGTCTATATAAATATAAACCAAACTGGTTCAAAAATGAATAATGCCAAATAAATTAAAACATCAATTTAAAAGTTAGTAGAATAATACAATTTTATTTACAAAACGTTTTAATTTTCAGTATTACATGATTCGGTGCGAGTTCGAAATGATTTACATTTGTTGAAAAATGATTACAAATGAATGTAGTCACTTCGCGAAAAAACAGGTGTTTTATTTTGTAAACGTCTTTGGCGGGAATTGTTCAACCGACCGTGGCACTGTTCGAAATTGTTCCAAAATTTATAATTCCCGAATCTCCGGAAATAATGTCCCCCTGTCGGATTTTGCATTGGAATTCCGAGGGTGGTTTTTAAGCCCCTGTGAAGGGCAGCCAGCATTTGAGGAATAAAGAAGTGACGGGCTTCTCCCGAAAGTAATGTGCTGCTTGTCACCTGTAATATACGTAATATACAACATAAAGTGTGAATTTAAAACATTACAGTAACATTGGCAGAAACAAAAATTTGTAAGTTTTTATCTTACAATCAAGAGCACGAAACACTTAAAAAATTCATGTTGATTGACTTAGGATGACGCTGAACCAATTGATGAGCTTGTAGGCTTGTTGTTTTAATGGTTATGGTTAGCCAGCTATGAATACAAACCAAAGCAGTGCAACCAAGCAAGCTAGATTGTAGTTTTGCTTAATGATAAGATGAACAAAGGGATTTAAATTTTTTCTATTGTTGACACTTGAGACCTAAAAAATACAATGACCATGTAAACATACAACCACACAATAACGAACACAGAATAACTTAAATTTCGTAACATTAAACAAGCTTAATGTTGTGTTCAAAGGAATTTTCAACCTTGATTGAGAAGTTATTTATTAGCATTTTGTGAATTTACATCGTAATGAAAATCCTTTGAACAGAACATACGCTTATTTATTCAATTTCATTCCTTTGAAATTAATTTTCAGGGTTTTTAAATTTACCTCACAAACTGTATGAGAAATAAAAAATTAATATTTATTGCTTCTAGGGTAACTGTTTGTGCTGAATCCGAAAACAAATGTCTCACATGTGTTTGGTCGCTAATTTAGTTTGCAGAGTTGAAAAACCTAGATTTTTAGCATTAAATCACAATTTTTAATAGGAAGGAATGAAAGTTTTAAAAATCTGAGAAACGTTGAACCTAGAGAATTTAATTTCCTTTCATTTGAGTCTATGGTCATGTAAATCGGCGGAGTTATGTGGTCCCTACCAGCAAATCCTCGGAAGCCTTTTTAAACCATTTGGTGCTCCCATTTAAATACACGGAGAAATAAAAAAAATAATGGGTCTAATTGACTGCAAACTATGAGTTTGTGATATTTGCGAAGTTACCAAAAAACATTGGGTTCTCGGCTTACTGGGTAAGTCTGAAATTACTGAGTAGATCATTTACAATGCACGAATTTTGCATTAAAATAATTCCGGGCGAGATATATTTTGTAAAAATGCAAATAAGTTTGAATAAAAAATTCGAAAAGCATGGAGTGCAAAAAGAGTGAAATAGGCAAATCGTTTTCCAAGATAAATAGGAACGATCAATTAGATTATCATCAGGAGATCCTATACATATACATATAGTTTGTTATGTATTGGCATCATGCCGACGGGCTGTACCAGCAAAACATTAAAAGATATCTTTGCCCCGTCAAAACTCACACACACGAGAAGTGTAAATGTAAATGGGAATGATAGGTAGAGCAAAAAACAGCTCCTAAAGAAATTTATATAGTGCAAAAAAAATTTAATACAATTTTTTGCGCCGTGAGAATGCTTGCTATGATTTCATACATACACTACAGAGGATCATCTTTCAGTGCGTGGAATAAATATTGCAGAAATAAAAGCTCAAATTCTTCTTCATGTGTACTACATTCTCATGTGTATAACATACTGAACATTTAAGTTTCTGACTGGCTTTATCTACAAATGCAATTACAGGAAGATACATGATGTAATAAAAACCCGCCTGAGCATGAAGGAACAAGAACAACAAGAACAAGTCGTGTGATGCGTGATCAAATGCCCGGTACCGCCATATGGAAGGTTTCGAAATGTAATTCCGACAAACTGCGTGTAAAACATTCATTTATTTTCAGTGTGAGGTGCGATGGGGATTGTGATAAAAATAACAAATTGATTTTGCAGGGTTCAGCATTCAAAATCTTAGTTATCCCACATCTTGATGTGCTTTTCTGATTCTGCAACAGTTTGAGCCTTATTTCAGCTTCTGAAGAGTCAGCGGTTCGAAATTAGAATAACCGGGAAATTCAAAAAAGTTTCGGTGGGATGATTTTATTGATTTGATGGAGGACTGGATTTGAGCTATGGTTTTTAAAATTAATTTCGTAGAAAGCCTGGAAAGGAAACAATAAACATTAAAGATTAAGGAAACGACGACTGCTGTAAATTCTGAAGAAGCTGTGAAACTGCAAATCAAGATTCAAGATTAGCAGCGATGCATTGTTGGTGTAAGTATAATTAATTTCATATGATTTATACTTTGTTATGAATTTATTTTTTCCTCGTGTAGGCGAATATTAATTGAATTTATAATCTATCACGGATAGTAATCGGATGTTACGCGGATAATGAAAGCAAAACAGGGGAAGATTCATTATATCAAATCTTTTTGCAATTCTTCATCAAAGCTTTCCTGGCAGCTCGTTTAAAAACATACAGGTCAACTTGTCAGAAAACAAACCGAGCTGATCCAGCTGCTTAACTCATATAACATACAAGTCAACCTCTATATCAGCGAGATTGTCGGCAGTCTCATAGTTCAACTTTTATTAAAGCAGCTTCACCCACGCAATCCGTCGGCTGAACAAGAAGCTTCGGTACATTTGGAAATTGTAAGTGTGATACACTGTAATAAGTTTTCTTGTCATCTTTCAAGTTTACACTCTTGTTCCTCCTACACTTCCCGAACTTTGAGTCCGTTGGCTTTACTTAAAGAATGTCATTATGAACCGTTTAATTTACAAGTAGGCAGGGCTTGACACGACTTTCAACTCCCTTGATTTTATCCTTACAGTTTCTAAATCAGTACCTGAGAGTCACTTAAATGGAAGTAAAGAAAGGTCTAAAGTACGCACCCATTTCTAGTCCTTCAATACAGAAATTGGTACTTAAAAATTCTCCGGCAACGATATTCCTTTTACTGTGAATTTTTAGCAGCGATTAAGTATAAATATTCTTTGATTCTAGTAGTTTTACATATAGTGATACAGAGTATTTAAATACATTTTAAATAATTTAGATCGAATTATTTAAGGAAAGATTTTAATTCCAGAATGTACTTTAAAATAAAAGATGTACTTTAAAATATGCTAAAATCGCGGCCGTAATTCAACCTTCAACTCTTTGTCTACTTTAGTAACATTCGGTCCCGGTTCGAATCTCAGGGGAATATGTGTGTCCGCACAGGGCAGGACGTCGAAATTTTTAAGAATCTGAACTAATCCCGCTTTAGCTTCAATCAAGGCGTACCGATCTCCTATAGGTCAATCATAAAAATTGTCAACTCTTATTACATTTGTAATAATTACTATTTTACTACACAACAGTCTTATAAATATTTACCAATGCAGTTTCTCGGGCCGTGACCAAAAGGCATGTAAGCAAAAGGGTGACGGTTGGCTTTATTTTCTGCGGAGAAATGCTCCGGATTGAATTTCTCTGGCTCAGGGAAATATTTCTCATCGTGATGTAAGCCGAGGATTGGCAGGACTACGATCGTATCCACAGGGATGGTGACTTTGGTGTCAGGTAATTGGTATGGCTTCGTGACTCGTCGTTCAGTTCTTGTGAAAGGTGGATTTATTCGCAGAACCTCTGTAAATATTTTTTACAAAATAATAATAATCTAATAAAATTAATACATATTTAGGAATATTGTGTTATATTACTCAGATTATATATTTTAGAGTATACTTACCCGATATGAACATGTTCAAGTACTCCATCTTCATAATGACATCATAGCTTATCTTTCCTTGTGACTCTTCCAGAGCGGACTCGATCTCTTCCCTAAGCCTAGTTTGCATGTCAGGATTAACGGCGCAGTAGTAAGTTGCTAAAGTCAGCAGGGACTCAGTGCCTTCAAATCCTGCCATAACGAAAAGAAGTCCATTTGCTATGATGTTGTCGTCGGTGATCTGATATTTGACCCTCGGACTTTCCTCCGCGTCGGCGGATTTTGTAATTGTGTTGTTGTTATTGTGATTGTTTGCGTCCAACATTAACTGAATGAAGTCCGTGTGATTGCCGTGCTTTTGCTTTCGCTCAGTCAGCACACTATTGATCACCGACCTAAAGAACTTTGATGGTCCAGCTGGCAGGAATTGAATTTGCAAGAATTTAGGCAATCCGGCCGCAATCATGACGGCAAAACCCCGGAATATCCTGAAGAGGTCGTTCTTCACAATGTCACGACCATATTTCATAAATATGGCATCCGTCTCTTTTAGACACTTTCCGTCAATACCAAAAGCAGTGGTGGCGATCAAATCCATTACATACCGGGCGTACATGTCCCGCAAATAGACGGAATCGCTCCCAGTCTCCCTTTTCTTGTTCTCAACATACTGTAGAAGATCTTCGCCGGAGCGTTCAAAATAGTCAAACATCTTCCTCATCTTCCCGCTCGTAAAAGTTGGCCCCATTACTGACCTCAAGTCCTTCCAATCTTGCCCTTCCAAAGTTACGATGAATTTGTCAGATAATTCTTTATCAATATGAAATCTACGGCGATTCACAAAATGATCGAAATCTTTGACAAAAACTTTCTTGGCCAACTCCAGATCTCGTACCATTAAACAGGGTGCTCTGAGCTCCATGATGCCGACAAAAGGTGCATCCTTGTGTTTGTTGTAGTAATATAGGTCCAATTCTTGGGGAAGCTTCTTGCCGGTGAGAAGTTCAGGATAACTCGTGAAATCCTTGAGCAGAGCCGAAGGCACGCCTAACTTCTCCCAATGCTCATTGTTGGCTTCGGTCAACCACCAAAGAGTAAATTTAATGACTACAGCAAGGAATACTGTGCTTGCTACGAACGCGAGAAACATCTTCGTAACTTAATGTGAAAACGGAATTGGGGGCGAAACAAAACCTATAATTTAATGTTAAAAATGTTTTGGAGAATTGGAAATTACGAATTAAATTAGTAGAATGAAAGCTAACTAAGGCTTGTACTTCCCTGATCGCCAGCAAGCTAAAGCGTCTAATCCTGTTATATTATATTTGGATAAAGGATATGGTTGCTGCATATTTATTCTAAAAAAAGATAAAAGAAATCAGTTGAAGATAACCTTGGCAATGTTTGTATAATTTTTAAAGTTCAACCGGATTCTCATCTTGTGTCAACACTTGTTGTGACAATGTTTTGTGTAAGTGTTGCCCAATCCATATTGTGATAACATGACACTTATTGTAAAACGTTAATTCTGGTAGTAATCATTAGTAACTTCCTATCTACATTAGTACACACATGTATGCAATTAGTTTGAACTTGAAGATAATATCTGCATTAGGTGAATTAGTATATTTAAAAACAATGTACTTTTACATTCACACAGTTGAGTTGACAGTTCAATCCGTGAGGCATTATCACGTTTTGCTCTATTACAAGTTCAAGTTATTGAAGTGTTTTTAAACCTTTCATGTGCTGACAGTGGCAGTAAGTTGTTTTCATATACATAATTAGTTTTTTTTCTTAAAGTGTGTTTAATAAAGTTATTGCGGTTTAAACCGGACATGGTGTATGATTTCGTAACACATATAATTAATGACGTACCACAAACAATGTAAATTGTAAGCAATAAATAATTTTGCTTTGTCTATATACAATTTTGCTATGTGTAGAATTTAAGATTAAGTCCGCTGCCATTCGGAAATTCTTGGCACTCTCTCAATGGTAGCGTTCAAATCGTGTAAATTAAATTTAATAAATACATTAGTTGTCCTTTGATTATTATGAATAATTATTATGACATTGTATTGCGGGTTTGCGTATTAGGTCCTGTCGTACTGAACATTAGTCGGTAAAGCCAATGCCGTGACCAGGGATGGAGGTTTAACCAGCATTTTGAGAGTGTAAAAAATGCAAACATGGCTGCGTCCGGTTGTGAATAAGCCAGGGCCAAAGAAGGATGAAACAATATTACCATTGAAATTTTTGAACCACCGTATATACAATTTGCGATGTGTGCAGTAGAAAATCCCGCAAATACAGACGCGTTTATAGAATACAATCCATTCATTCGACAAACGCTGAAAAGAACAAGCCAAATTAGTGCTAGTACGAAAATTAAATTAAACATAAAACATTAAATTCTTGTCCTGACGCGCATCGAAACATCACATATGGTATGAAATATTAGTGGGGTGATAGTAGTGTAAAACTTCAGATCAATACTGACGGCAATGATACTACAGTACAACCAGGTAATAAAAACAAAAAGTTACATTTTTAATAAAAGCCTTTAAATTCAACGAATTATTGTTCAATGATCCTTGTTAAGATAAACGTAGCTACTTTTCCATGAATTATTCGTAGAAATGTAATGGTTATGAAATAAAAGGTTTAAATTTTTTTTTTATTTTTTAAAGTATTAAAATATAATAAATATGTATACGCATTACATGCTAAAATTCCTGGCTTTTAATGCTTAGTTTGTCATTAATGTGAACAGTTTCTGGCAGTGTGTGTAATTAAGTGCACGCTATAATAATAATAAATTGTCCGAGGTAATATTCTAACAAAATAACGTTTTATAAAGCTAATTTCTCAAGAGCGTAACGCTAACGGCGTAATGTTGGCATAAACATCCACACAATAACTATGGATAACGACGATTACGTACCCTAATAATAGTGTCACGTAACGCAAAGATAACGCAGACTGATATTACATAACAAAATCATAACAAAGCTGGAGTGGGCTGAAGCTGAAGTGAAGGAGTGAATCTTTGACGGAATTATTTTCTTATTTAGTCAGTTCATTGCAGTATAAAATAAAATACTTTCCATGACCTTGTTATGCCTCGCTCATATAGTTGTGCGGCGAATGAACGAGTTTTGCTGGGAATTTATTACTTGTCATTTCTGCAAATTCATAAATTGCATGCATATAATAATTCCCATATAGACCTCAGTGCATTCTAATTCTATGTATTACAATGTGTTTTTTAAAATAATTTTTATGCACACACAAAATGACCCTTCACTTCACTTCAGTTAGCAAAGGTTTTGCTGAATCGACCCCTTGTATTGCGTACGTGATATGTTGATTACATGTAGAGTTATGTAAAAATTTTATGTGAACATTGCATGCAATGTGACTGTTCTTAATCAAAGCACCCAGAATGAAATTGATAATATAGAACATCAGTAAGCATTTGAGACTTACTCGCACTTTCCTTAGTGATCCCACTATAGTACAGTGAACAATTTATCTGCTCAGAATAAATACTTTGATTTATAAAATTACATTATTATTTTTAAATAATTATAGCTCAACCTCTATCCCAGTGTGTTCTCGTATTTTCTATTAAAATATAATTTTCGTAAGTATGAACTTAAATTGTTAATTATGTTGTTTGTGTTCCTCACCATTAGTTTCACAGCGTTATTGATTTATTTACTGCTCAAGAAAAATTTGGACAAGAAAAATGTATTCTTCGAAAAAATACCATCTCCACCCAGCTATCCGATTATTGGAACTGCACTGGAATTTTTCGTCCCCCCTGAGAAAGTTTACAATCTTCAGTTCAAATTGAAAGAAATCTACGGAGAGAGATGTGGTTTCTCCGTGTTTGGTCGGTTTGCTTTGATGTTGTCAAATCCTAGCGACGTAGAGGTGAGAAATACCAACTGATTTTAAATTGCTGAATAAGTCTGTAGAAACTAATAATATTATGTTCCAATGAAGTTTTCTTGAAAATCATTTAAATAATCTTATAAGTAATATTAATTATTACATATTTAATATATAATTTAATTATAATAATTATAATAATCTCGTAATTATTAAAATAAGTAATTACGTAATTTTGTCGTTTTTCCACATTTACAAGAAAATTCTAACTTCGTCGGCACATATTAACAAAGGAACTACCTATGAATTCATCAGACCTTGGCTTGGGGATGGGTTGTTGACCAGTGGAGGTGAGAAAATGAACGTTTAACATTTCAACAACTTATGAATACCCCACCCACAATCTAAAAAAAATAATTGATACAATTATTATTCAAATGTGTGTATATTATTATCACAGGCAAAAAATGGCAAAAGAGGCGAAAACTTCTCACCCCTTCCTTTCACTTCCGAATTTTGGAAGATTTTCTGGCAGTTTTTAATGAGCAGTCCAAAGTGCTGGTCGATGTTTTTCGAGATGAATTTCCCAACGGTCAGACGAAGAATATTTGCGGCTACATCACGCGATGCACCTTTGATGTCATTGGCGGTTCGAAATTCTCCGTTTAAATTGATTTGAAATGTTTTAGCTTAAGCAGAATAGCAGAAATTCATAAAATCATAATGATTACAATTTATAAAAAACGTACACGTATTTTTAATACATATTAAAAATACTTTTAATACGCAGAGACAATTCTTGGGATCAAATTCAATTCGCAGAGAAATGTGAACTCAGAATATCTTGAAGTGGTGACTAAGTAAGTCGATGATTCTATCAATTTTTTTAAACACAGCAAAATACAATATTTTTGCAAGTATTATTATTTATAGTGTAAATGATTAAAAATCATAGAGCTTGCGAAATCATGTCTTACCGATCCCAAAGGCCCCACTGCTGGCCGGAATTCCTATTCTATTCAACAGCCTTGGGACGGGAATACCGGAAGATTTTGGAGACTCTCCATGGCTTTACATATCAGGTTACACAATATTTCATGATTATATATTAGATATTAAGCTCCCTCGATAAAGACATTAAAAATTAAATGTTGTATTAATTCCCACAGTAAATAAATATTATAATTATGTTCACATTCCATGATTGTCATTATGATTTTTTAAAAAAAATCATTATGCGTGTTTGTTTTATTTTTCCATTTATAAATATATTTTTTGTCATTAGGTATATTTTAAAATTTTGCAAATGCTAATTATTTTTTAAAAATATTCCTAAAAGGTTATCAAAGAAAGGAAGGCCTTGCGTGCCGATGTGCAATTGCACACCGAAGAGACCGCCGATACTGACGAAATTTATTGGCATGGGAAGCAACGGCTTGCCTTCTTGGACTTGCTCTTGGATGCTCAAACAAAGTCTGAGAACGACTTGACGGACTTGGATATGCGAGAGGAAGTTGATACATTTATGTTTGAGGTAAACAATTTCAATGGCTCATTAGTATTCCTGAACAATACGGCATGGGAACTATAGGAAATAAATTTTTAAATTGGTGCAAAATTTTCTACAGGGGCATGACACGACGTCTGCAAGCTTAAATTGGACGATTTTCCTACTTGGAAGCAATCCTCAGTGTCAAGTAATATTCGTTTATTAATTTTCGTAATTATTACACCTTGTTTATGTAAATAATTTTTTAAGAATGCTAAAAATATGATTTTAAAATCTATTAAGATAATTTTTCTTGAAATTACTCGTTGCCGATTATGTCAGAAAAAGTAATTTTATAATTTTTTTCTATTTCAAAATTCAGGCAAAGGTTCACGAGGAACTGGATAAGATATTCGGAGAGGATAGGACACGTCCAATAACCTCAAGGGATTTAGTGGAAATGAAATACCTTGAAATGTGCATTAAAGAAGCATTAAGATTGTTTCCGAGCGTTCCATTCTTTTCCAGAAATTTAACGAGTGGCTTAGCTCTGGGTACTTAGAATTTTATAATAATTATTTTGAATATAGTTTTGTAAACTATAAACTAATTATTTGATTTTCCTGTTTTTTTTTTGCAGACAAAGACCTCATTGTGCCAGCTGGTTTTGACGTCATGGTCTTTACAATGACTGTTCATCGGCATCCCGACTACTTCCCAGAGCCAGACAAATTCATCCCGGAGAGATTCCTCCCCGAAAACTGTGCTAACCGGCATCCATTTGCTTACATTCCTTTTTCTGCTGGTCCCAGAAATTGCATTGGTACGACATCTGTATGAACTATAGCAAATTATTATGGAAATTCAAAATATTTACATAACAATTTTAGTCCAAACTAGCTTCAAGCCCGTGCTATTCACGGGAAAAAAACAATGATTGGTCGTTATGTTCGTCACATAAACCAAATGCAAACTTTCGGGGAACGCACACAAAGGTTTTAGTGCGAATAGTTAGGACGGATGTTACATTTATTTTCTTTAATAAATTATTAGGTCAAAAATTTGCTTTAATGGAGGAAAAAGTCATCCTCGCCAACATTTTCCGAAACTTTCGCGTTGAGGCTGCTGAAGCGCTGGAGGATATTGTGGTTATGTTGGAAGTAGTGACGCGTCCTAGAGATGGCCTTCGTGTTCGACTGTTTCCACGGGTCGGAACTGTGCTGTGATATTGTTGTTACTAGATTTAAGCCCCTGCTCTGCACGGGGAGAACGCTCTGATTGGTCGTTATGTTGTATTATATATGCCGCAAAATTTAAAAAGCGTTACAGAGATTTTAGTGCGAATATGGGCGAGGATAAGTATAAATAAATACTGATATAATTTATTTTGTTATTTCAATTATACTATTAGATTAGGTGATTCTGAACTGTTGGCGTTGGCAAGAATGATAATTTTGTAAACTTGAATTGGCTACATATTAAAATACAAATATATTTTATTACATACATTATTATATGGCTTTATCATTGAATAATTGCCTAAAGATATATCGATTTAAAACAAAATACTTGAAAGCTTTATACTTATTCCGTTGCGTGTTCCTTCGTTGTGTTGAATAATTTTTTTTATTTTTGACCTTTGTAGACAGTAAGCTCCATGCAAAGTGTTGGCATCGTCTCTAGTTTAATATGCAACACGTATGGTTCATGCAAATATTTCTTATAAAGCTTTTTCTGCATACATACCTAAACACGCAAAATTGACGTTTTTAGCAAAAGGAGCAAGTTTTTATTTCCAGCCATTTCCACATTATGTACAAACAGTTATGTATTACATGTATGTTCATTTGTTTATAGGCATAACCGCCTAAAGTATAATGATCTGTTTGTCCTTGAACGGGTGCAAAGAGAATGATCATTTTTTGCTGTATTGTTGGCAGTTATGATTTGGTTGTATATTTAATTTCATGGCTCGCATGCAATGCACGAGTCATCTTGTTATTACTTCGCAGCACATTTTATGTGTTGGATTGAGTAGATTTGGATTCATAAATAATTTGGTTGAAACACTTTACTGTTGATGACAGACAGATTTATTAGTTATAGGCGTAATAAATTTTGTAATAAAACTTTGTTTTGAATTTTATTGTTCCTATTTTTAAATTTCAATATGGATTTACTATCAATACTGGGACTTCCATCTGCGTGGGCTATTTTAGTAATTTCATTTGTGGTATTCATTTTAACCCTTGAAAACAAGAAAAGTTTATTTTTGAAGAAAATTCCCGGCCCGCCACGTTATCCATTTGTTGGAGCTGCGCTAACGTTTCGATTGGCAAATGAGGAATTCTATCCTTTTCAATTTGAGCTCATCAAACGCTATGGGGAAAGAATCGTTTTGTACTCCGCTTATCATTATTTTATGGTTCTCGTTAATCCCGACGATGTTGAGGTACATTTTAAAATATATAAGACACCTTATTTATAAATTTAAATGGTTACGTGAATAGTATGAGAAATCCGTAATCGCATACTGCGATCAGATTCGGAAAACTCA
>JAQGAK010004465.1:0-12177 GCA_034696945.1 Lipothrix lubbocki
CCACCTACATAATCTGGACTGACTTGCTTAACAAATATATACAACATTCTATAATAATATTAAGTTATTAATTAACTATGAGCTGCAACAACTTATCTTTCCGTACTTACTCAGACACAAATCGGAACTAACAACGGACCTGATAACTTAACAATAGTAGTTCACTGTGTATTTTTAAGTTATTTATGAAAGCAAAAACGACTTCAAAAACTGCAACAATATAACACCGGAAACTACAGCAAACAACTTTTACTTTTCAACAACTCTGCAAGCCTCGTTGGCTAATCATCTTGAGGATTTATTTACGTTAGCTACAACGCCAGTATCTTTTGAGTATTTTCATTCAAGTTATCCAAGTTGAGACTTGCCGTTAATTGCTGCAAAAACCTTCCAAATGGACATGGAAGATGCTTTCTATATGAATGCTGCCGGACTTTGGGTATAAAAATGGGGAAAGGTTGTACATCGTATTATGTATAGGGAATAAGGTTAGAAGAGGAGGAAAGGGGAAGATTAATGATTAATAATTGTGGATTCCATTAAACATGTTGTAGCGTCGGAGGCTCTCAGTGGGACGGTCGGTCATCAGCCGGGTGATAATTGATGCATTGACGTTGTTCTATATCGCCTGTCATAAAAATATCCCTTGATTCAGGCGGCTCGTGATGTCGACGGCCTTGAAGTCACCTATAAAACTGTATGGCATGCAGTAGTCGTAATGGTTATAAATGCTAGACTGATAGACCGAAAATAAGTGTTACATCCTGGCGTAAAATGCAAAGAATAATATGTGTAGCTATATAAGTTCCGGATTGAGAATCTCTCGTCCCGACAGACGGAGCATTATCTGGCTTTTTAAATCTCATTCTGCTCCGTTAGTTTCTCTTATTATTCTTATCACTTGATTAATGGTATGGATGAAGAGTTAGCGATCGATTTCTCCCCGCACACCTACATAATAATATCGCATACAAAGTCTCCGTCAGATCCTTTAGATCCGCACTATATTGAATGGATATTATATGTGAAAACACTGACGGAAGTGCAAGGATTTGCTGGCTCTCTCTAATATTTTACCACAAAAAGGCGTCAATCAGCTCTTTGTTTCGTCCCGCAGACTAAAGGAGGAACGGCGGGGTTGTAAAGCTATCCGAACTCCCAACTTGCTTTAGTATGTATCTATATGTAGCATATTACTCCATAACGTTCTTGCTCTGGAGCTGGAGCTGTTCAGGTATTCATTCAAGAGCTTGTGTATATGTTATTTCTTTGGTTACTAAGTACATGGGAGGGTTATAAAAACATAATAATAACTGATAGGAAATAAATCAAACATTTTAAAAAAATCAATGTAAACTTAAAATAGACAAAATTGAAAGAATAAACAGTAATTAAAACAAAAATAATTATCAATAATCGACTAAAGTTCCAAACGTGATACTGGAAAAGTCCCTTATGCACCTATAAAGGAAGATACATGGGCCTATTCTATTTCCTCTTAAAGTAATCCATACCGTTGCGTGTGCCAAAGTAAAAGTGAAAAGAAAGGAAATAGGAAAGTCAAGTCCAAAGGCCTTCTATATAGCGTAATTATATTTTGTGCTCCTGTTCACCCTCAAGTTCAGCCTCATGTGGAACTGAGAATAATTTTAGAAGTAATCTCCCGACCTCCCACCGCCTTCAGCCCATATGTACACTGCTATGCACACATGTCTTGCTTATAAGTTATTTAATTTTTGGGAAAAAAATGAACTCAAAACTTTGGGTTCAACTTTCCCTGAATTTCTTAAAATCATAACTCTTGCCCTGTAGTATAATAGTAATAAGGCTTGTAGATGAGCCTACTCTTTGTCTTTTTATTTTTTCGCCCTACTATCTCACCAACTCAAAAACCAAAATCTCCTTTACTGAGAGGCTTTATCCGATCGGAATAATTTGACACGTGGAAATGAAAACATTACCAGAGGATCTTCTTGCATAAAACTTTTCTTATAGCCATAAATATGTACACTGGTATAAGGACTGTCATTTTACATTCTTGTAACTTTACATAGCAGATGACATTGGATATAACTCTCGAAATACAAAATTAAGTTCACATAAGATGGTATATGGCATTGCAAAATATAGCATACATGCATAGATATGCATACATAGATATGTGTAGTATAGATACAGAGGTAACAATGCCTTTAGAATATTACCCAACCCGAAGATAGCCCAGGACAAGTAAAATATCCCATCGTTTCTATTCATTTCATCCCTCTCACATACTTTTCTCTTCAAATTTACTGCACAAGTCATAATAATGTAAAATATTTGCCAAATTTAAATTTTCCTCCTGCTTTCCCAACTACTTCTCACCGGAATGAAGAGCATTTCCAAAGGGAAAAATCTCAACTCGTACTATTCGTACCCTAGGAAAGAGAGGAATATTTTTGTATGCATATTTACTAATACATGTCGGCATGCATTTTTAGATTCCACGAACAAATTCATATAGATGAAAAGTACATATATATAACTGAGACATCTCTTAGGTGCCAACATTGTTGAGACTGTTGGCATCCCTGCGTTTAAGCTTTTGGCATGTAGCAAGTTGCTATGCAAGCAAGTTTTTTTGTATCTATACCGGAATAAGTTAGTGAGGCCGAAAAGTAAGGTAAAGTGAAGAAGGATACATAAAAAAGGGATTGGAAAAATTCACAAATTTATGGAAAAATATTCAGTTATATATGAAAATACAGAGAAGGATCCATATGGGCGTTGTTATGAAGCTGGAATGAAGGAATAGAGAAAGTATTGGTTTCGTGTTATCCTTTTTCTCCATTGCTATCTCACTGCGAGGCTTGTGTATGTAAAGCAGGGAAGGATCATATACTCTGCTAGGTTTCTCACCAGTATCCCAAGAAAATCCACCTTAAGCCTCCCTTTCCGTACGTATGAACTACTTATACAATTGGAACGTGTGGTAGTGTATTGGGAACATAAGAATATGGAGGAGGTGGTAGGGATGAGGTGGTATGCAAGATGATCGGAAGAGCATACTTCACCCAATTCCTCTGACGACATTGACTTTATATATAATGTATGCATACTTTTTATATAATATCAATAGCCTAATATAGAATAGTCTATGTCTTCAATTCAATATGTGCTGTTCAGTAATGGTGGAGCGGAACATAACGTAACTGCCAAATTATTACAAATATCTGTCTAAATGCATGTGTAGGATCAGTTCCTATAGATCACCACCATCATGGCTAGATTCACTTGTACAAAAGAAAACTTCACTTATTGACGACTTGACTCAAATCTTATATCTACTATCTTACAACTCACAGCCTTAAAATGGTAGACCTCAAGATGCCTTCAGATGTGAATTTATATACATTTATATGGGGAGTACATCAAGAATCTACTAGAGCCATTGGAATCCCAACAAATTGTACATACGAACTAACAATAAGTATTATATCTACACTGTAAACTCCATATCTTCGGTATCTCCAAATGGGTGTCGAATTTCTAGAAAGAAGTTTTGCCACCACGGCCAGACCTCGAAAATGTGAACATACGGTGCAGATTTGTACTTTGAGTAGAAATATTCCCCCCTGCCTATCCATTAGGTTTTTCACAGGGATTGGAATTGTTGAAATATTTCTACGTTTTACTATTAACTCTGCTATGCCTCCTTTCAGCAGCGGTGGTCTAATCCTGAGTGGCGAGACGGAAGGAAGAAGGAACGATTGTTAGCATCCGGAGATCACATCAAATAAAACACCGGAATCAAAATTGCAAGAAGGGGAACTTAAGGAGGAGGACGGAGCTGGGTATGGGAAAACTGCAAGTCTTGCAGTATTTTCAGGACTTGCAACTCCTCTAAGAGCTCAAAAAACCTCTGGTGTATAGTGTAGTAATTGTTCTCTAAAGATAGTATCTGCAGCTTTACAAGAGTGTAGGATAGTGATTCTATATTTTGTATATATGTGCGGTTCAAATCATAACGATTATACACTGTATACGCTTGCTAAGGATGATCCATGCGATGTACGTACCGTACGAACAATGGTCTCTACATGCAATTTTAAATATATATATACAGTTTTGATATATGTAAGTATCTATACAATATACTTAAAAAGTGTACGGACGTACAATGGAAGTTATTAGATGCACATGTTAGTGGATAAGAGATTCTTATATGCCGAATGAACTACATAGCCTGGAGAAACAGCTACTTTCCTGTAGTGTATATAAGGACAGAATGAGTATAAAGAATAATCTTATGTGCAAGTATATATGTACAGTATCTATATATAAATACTATATTTTCGTGTCCACCCAAGTTCTTCAGCTTCAGCAACGGAGACAGAGCGACTTTGGCCACAAGTCGGGAAACTTCCCCACTTATCTTAACCCATATAAGTAAGGTGTGTCCTGTAATGTGGAGAAAGAGTCTCTAACTTACTATTTCAATACCTCTGCTACTTTTGGGAGTATCAGTTCTCCTATACAAATAGGAGATAAGTGAGGTATACAACTATTTTAACCATATTGTTATAGAAACCGTACAACCTACTTTTCTACAATAACTATCTTTTATCACTTACTATTGCTATTGCTGTGTCTGTATATGACCGGCATTGTCACTGTTACTTAAACTTGCCAATACTTGGGACTGGTATGTATTAAAAGGGAGGTAATGGTTGTTCGTTGTTCTGCACTACGAACTTACTCATACCATATGTATTCATGCGTATATAAAATCTTAAGATCTGGAAGTAGCATAATGGTATAAATACACTGGTCAAGTGTTTTGCCCGGAAAACGTTTTAAGATGGATAGAGTATATACATACTTATACATATACTTATACATATCATATGGTTGTTGTAGGAATATAAATATACTCTAAGGATACTCAGGAAAATACCTTGATGACTCTTGGGTGTTGGGATAAAGCCATGGTGAAGAATGGAGGAAACTATAAGAGACGGAAAGGCACTTGAAACGTGCAACCACTTGAGTCTCCTACAATCCCATACTTTACAGCAGAAACTAAATACATATATAGTAGTGTATAGTGTGTACTGACATCATGGGCTTCCTTCCTATACTTTCTATATATTGTTTACTGTATATACGTAACGCTGGTATACAAATTCCATATGTAATGATGCCCTGTATGCCTTATGCAGGCACACAATTTATGTATGTATGCTACATAGGTATACAAGTATTTGCAAATAAATATACATAACTATATGGAATTTACACAAGTAAGCTCATGTATGTAAGGTAAGTAATGGAGTAGAACTTTAAGTATCTATCTATATAAACAGATCATATATATGAACCCTATACTTATGTAATATGGAGACTCGCCTGGAATTCCATTCAATTTTCCTCAATTCACTGCTATGCTCACGCAATTTCATCCATTTATTGGTTTATTAGCGGTAGCACCTCGTTGTTCCCAAGAAGAGAAGCTTTCGGGTGGCTGTGCCAATACATCCTTAATTGACCGCTTTATTTATAACTCGAACCGCGCGCGTCAAAGGCAGAAAAACTTGTTTCAACCACAAACTTTCCTCATATCCTCACCCCCTCATCGTCAACCCATTACTCCTCATTTCACCTGTTCCAACGGTTCCAACGGCAGAAGTTCAAGCTGAAGTCCCACTTAAAAAGTAGTTTTTTCCTTATAAATTACAACACAATTTTGAGGATAATAAGACTCTCGTCTGATACAGGAAGATCTAGAACAGCACTGTAACAACTCCAGTTTTTACTTTGTTTAATATTACTTTTCTCACAACAATATAACTCGGTAATTTGCTATGATTTTATTTACTCTTCCACTATTTTCACACTTACAATTGCTCCATGCTTGTTTAAATTATGTACACAAACATGTATCTATAGTAGATAGTAAGATAGTATTATTTGTAATTCATGTAAGCAACAGTCATTCTTCCCAACAATTACGAAGCCCGGCATTATATTTCGTACTTCGCGGCATGAAACTACGTAAAGAGTATTAAATTATATTATATTAAATTATAAATAATAGTGTTGTGAAGTATAATGCAAAATTATATTGTATCTTGCATTTCAATGATATTTCATGACTATAAAAACGTGTTCCTGACACAAATTGTACTTTGTACTCTCTGGAGATATGCATGTCTACGGCCATGCAATCTCACCCATCTTCAGACAGTTTAGCCCGTATATCAGGGACTTTGCAAATGAAAAATAGTGGAGGAGCATTGAGGGAAATTAAGGAGAAGGAATTATTAGAAAAAATTACTACACACAGGGAGAATTAAATGGATTTTTACTGGAATATAATGACTAGTGTGACAGGCTGGATGAGGAGGCGGTTGTTTTCCCATTATGGATGGCTAGAGCTGAACTGGTTCCTTGGTTCCCTAAACAAAAAACCTCTTTTTCAGATTTAAGTGCAAGTATGGCTGTGTGTGCTGTTTTCATGTGGGCAAGCATACTGCAGTGCACTTTAGACCTATCGTAGGTATTTATTATCTATTGAAATGAAGTGGGGTAGATCCTCTGTACGTGCATAAGCACGTATGTAACTCTATTTCAGTGTTATAGGCTCTATTTAAGTAATTCCTCTACGTACAGACAGCGAACCTCCGAATAATGCGAGATAGCAGAAAGGCACGGAGGCAGACCTGAAGATATTGATGATACGTATAATAAGGAGGAATGTGGAAAAAAGTACTAGAAAATACACATACTACTGCTCACGGGCATTGTAATAGGAGCTGGAGGGAAGACTGGAATGAGGTCGAACATTAGTTTTGCAAACTTAATATGAATGAGAATGTGACCAGACCTATATCTGCGGGTCCATCTAAAGTATTGCCAGGGTTATGGATATGCAGTACTAACTATTGCAATCATTACATTTACTCGTAAGAGAAAGAATATGTGTTCCAGTCAGATATTTTCTTCTACAAGCGATTCTGAAAGCTAGTTTGCTGCAGGAAAC
Organism: Lipothrix lubbocki; assembly: GCA_034696945.1. NCBI lineage: Eukaryota > Metazoa > Arthropoda > Collembola > Symphypleona > Sminthuridae > Lipothrix > Lipothrix lubbocki. The sequence continues at coordinate 7,022 of JAQGAK010004465.1, forward strand.
CAAGTATGCATGCTATATCTGTGTATGCTCTAGGAAAAACAAGTCGGTATCTATACTACTTAAGTAGTATAGACTATAGTATAGTATAGTATAGTATAGTATTACTTTATACAATTGTAAATACTACTTATAGTATGTATGAAACGAAGTAAGATGTACGCATTTATTCTAAGCAACATAGTATGTAAACATTTACATGAAGAAATGAAGTAGGTATAGGGGTTTAGTACTTAAACAAGTATATAAAGACACAAAGTATTTATTCAACTAGAGGAGTAGGTATATGTATGTATCTATGTATACAAGCAACTGAAGCAACACAAGTGAATCTTCCTAACAAGGAGTATTCTGTACTATGACCACCAAATGTAATATCGGATCTTCCGACACTCTGACTCCTCAGGCTCCGTTTGATGTTAATACCCTGTAAGTTGTTAGTCCTCCGGTCAAGTACTTACTATACGAAAGTCGAGGTCCCTGTGACAATGCCATGGCCACTGTAAATATGTGGAAAGTACCTAAAAATGTATTGAATATATTTACAATGCTAGTATGTGTCCAGGGGAAGGAAGAGGAAGTGCACAGAGGGAGAGAGAGAGTTGCTTGAGAGAGAGAGAGAGCCTGGGTGAATTAGGGAAAAACTTTATGACAGGATAGGAACCTTTGAAACTCTCTAAATTGCGTTTTATTACACCTCTACACTTCCGACCCATTTCAAGACTCGAACAATTCTAATGCAAGAGCAGAGACAAGAACAGAACAGGAATACGTAATCAAGGCCCATCTTGAGCATCAACTCCCTAGCATTTCCATACTGCATGCTTGTTCCTCTTGCTCTTCATTATACACATAGACTTCCTACTTTTACTATACAAGTACTAGTTCTGCACTCCTTTTCATTCCGATCCCACACTTTTTCGCGGTTCATGTTCAGAGAAGTTGCAAATACGGCTATATGTATAGTCTTTATATACAAATTTCCCTTGTAGTTTCCTTGTATACACATGTATAAACATATGTATGTGTTTCCCTTATATAGTATATAAGTTCATATGAGTAAATATATTTATATAAATGTCTCTGTGTAATTTTCATTATATAAGAATATCCTGGTGCGCTTCCCTTTAAAAGTATTCCTATGTGTTTTCCATCCTCAAGAACTCCCGGAGACTTCGCAATACTTCAGCAATAAGAATTGCCTGTGGAACTTTTACATATGCGAGCCTTATTTTCTTGCGGAGAACCTACGTGCACATGGGGAAATCTATACGGCGGATGGGAGAGTCGTGAAGAAAATGTGAGCATGTTGTGGATGCTTACTCCGCTACTTAGGATTCATACGTTTACGTTGGAGACCAAAGGACAATTCAGGAATTGCGCCCAGTCTCATGCTCGAATGTGTACGCTATTACCACCAAAGGATCTTTAAATTTTAACTGCAAAATGAATGCGTCCCCTAACTTGATTTCTGAATCATCCTGGAACATAGCCGAGAGAATGTGAACTTAAAAATATAGAGGAAGGTCTCTACTGTGGGGAGTTTAGAGATGCAACAAGACTGGTGGAGACGACGGAGAGAGGCCACAATGTCCTCTTGGTTCAGTAATGCCCTCAGCTCTGGAGCATCTATATATAAAGGACCCTGGAATAAAGAACGACGACATCTTATCTGTACAGAAGAATCTAAAGAAAATCATTTTGGCAATTTTCAGGGAGAAAGTATAGGAAAGACCGTCTACAAGTAGGCGGTGGGCTCGCGTGGTGCAATTTCTTTTATTACTTAAGAATTCTGCCTTCTTTACTTTCCCTTCCCCGCGTCTACTTTTTCCACAGGCAAGGCCTTTTAAGCCTTCGAGTGTCCCATTCCGACTTTCTAATTAGAAACTTTTAAGGGAATTCTAATCTATTCAAATATATTTTTATTGTTTCTAACCCTATTTTCAACTCAAATACCGCCCGCAAACACACACACACACACTACTGTATTATTTAATAATTGAATGCAATCCCAATATCCTTTTTCTTCCCTGTCCTCATCCCGTCTTGATATTTTCCTTCCATTTAAACGCCCTCAATTTAGCTCTCCAACATGCTTTCATTCTTGGTGTCGACGATAATGTGGCGCTATCTTGGTGACTCAGTCGTGCTTCCTTAATTCCTTCGCTTTCAAACTGCTTTATATGTCTTCAACTCTAGACGCCTGGATTTGCTTATATTTGATCCCGAACCACGTGTAGTGTTGACATTATGACAAAACCAGTCTTGAATATTTATCTTGGGAAAAATTCTCTACTAACGTTTCATTAGAGATTTGCCTGGAAAAACATTTTTAGAGCCTCAAGTTGTTATTTTAAAATGTCGGATAACACCATTTCTTCTTGATGTCGGCAGCACTGCAAATATAAAAAGTTTGATACCAAAATTAGCCTTAACATTCCGTTTTATATTTATTTCCTATTCTTTACATACTCTGCAAACAACCTTGTTATGTGTGGTTGGCTGGTAAATTTTGTTTGTAAACAAACAAAAAACTTAATTTAACTATTAAAAGTCAAAATATTAAGGGTATGATATAATAACAAATATTTTTTAATATAAACCTTCCTAAAAATAGTAGTTAAATATGTTGGCGTCATATGTTATAATAGCTGTTGTATCTTCTGACAACTTCCTATAGCGCTGAGAATTATATTTAGGGGAACCTCTTCCTTTGAACTTTCAAGCAGGAAGGCTTCAAAAGCCGGCAATTAAATTTCTCTTTGACGGAGGAAATTCTTTGTCGTCCTTTGTTTTATAAAGCAAGTTCATTCTTGATGTGACTCCTTGCAGATCTCTACTATCTGTATACTTTCCCATACTCAAGCACAACGCTAATCATCTGACTTCTGTAGTATCACCGTGGATTCAGATGTGACTCGGAAAAGTTGTGACTTTGTGGTTTAACCACAGGAATCTCTGATTGGCATAATGGGGAAAGTTGAAAAAAGGAGGGGAAACTAACACTACGGAGAGATGAAACAACAAGGGTAACCAAAACAGTATGTAGTTTTGAGGCTTATCCAAATGGTAAAGTGGAAATAAAGTGATTTATGTAACTATATGGAGAATGGAGAGGATGGAGACTCTCAGGTTATATGGGACTGTCAATGGATTTATGTAGTGTTGTTCCATAACTTTGGGTTTCGGGTGGTCAGGGAGGGAGATAGACAGGATAATAGGTGGAATTTGGATCACGGAAGGCTCCCCGTGGATGAATCGACGAAGCAAGAACAAAAGTTGGTGAAAGCATCCACCCAAAAATTGTTTCTTAAGGAAGTTCAAATGTTACCACAAAAATTTATGTCTCCGATTCTTTTCAACAGTAGTAAGTTGCTTTTAGTTTATATTCTTTTGAAGGTTGGTAGACTTATCTGTATATATTTACACATGTTGTATGTACCATAGATGTATACTTTTTCAAACAAAAGTAAACACACACACAAGACACTTTTAGTATACTTTACAAAGGACAGGGTTAAAGGTTTTGAAATTTCTGCCTGATCAACCCCATTCTGACAATATAGATACTTATAGTATAGTCTACTTATAGTATGTAAAGTCTACGGTTGGCTAGAGTTTTAAGACAAATTCAAGGAATTAATTTTTTTATGAGATGACACTCCTTTGCATTCTTTCTTGTAATGTTCCTGTCCATATGTAGATACATATAAGGTTTATTATGTTATGTTTTAAGGTTGGTTCCTATACTTACATACATGTATGTAAAACATGTGCAGTTATAATAGTCACTCCTGTACTGGTTTGTTAGTAGCTATGGTTTGTCATGTGCGACAGAGTTTGGTAATTCTAGCCACATAACCATGGGAAACCATAAGAGCATTAAGACAAGCATTAAGGATCCGAGACAAATGAACTGGATTCTCAGTATTTCGCGGAGAGATGATGAAGCTGTATATGGCAAGGAATTTCTTGAAATTACTCAATGACAAATTTCCAGGAGTACTTCGCTAAGAATGTTTTAATGAATTAGTATGTCCCCCATGATATTCCGTATAATAATTTTATACGCTATAAGTACAGCTATACCTACTATAAGTATATGAATTCTATAAAAAGCATTCATACTGATAATAATACATTTCCATAGTATAATAGAGCAACAATAAGCTATAATGCGGTGTTCTCATTGCATAATTCGTGAAACGAACCGTGAAAGGAGACGCCACAGACCTGCGGGGATAATAAACAAAAAAGATATTAATACAGAAGTGTTCCAAGAGTTACCCAAGCGTGTGGGATTCACTAGGTCAGATGTCATTTCACTCGGAAAACAACTCCTCGCAGGGTAAGAAAATCGCAGTGACGATTATAGAACTGAAGTTTCACAGTCAGACCAACTGCAGGCTAACCGCATACGGTAAACCCCTTTACACCTAATGTTTAAATATACTTACAGTAACGTTAGCTTTAGCTCTTACACTTACAATTAGATGTTAATGCATGAAATCATTCGGAATAAATTCCTTAACACATGGGAATTTAACGTTACTGGAGCATCAGAGATGACAGATCGTGATTTGAAGAGTGAACTGGATTGATTCGATGTATCCTATTTATTAGTATTTATATTATTTTACTATTTCCTGGTATTGCAGATCCCGAGTGGCCAACTTTTGTTATGAATTATGTATACGCCGATTCTTGGAAAACAAATTGAATATTTGACCATGCGAATGAGAATATTAAAATCATTATAGATTATTGTTTCCTTTAATAAAAGAAGAGTGTTAACATGCATAATTTTTGTAAATGTGAATTTCTCTTAAACAAAAACGAAGAAGCTTTTATAGCTCTCTTGATTACGCATTTAATTCAGTTTTTAAATAATAATGCACTGTCTTTTCTCTCATCTTGCTGTAGGTGTTGTCGAACACAAGAGTATCTGCAAGTCATAAATTAGTGTTATTGTTATTAGTGTCGTTATTAATCCATACAGACTTAACAAATATTAAAATAATTACATAATACGTTAAGTATTTAAGTATTAAATAAGATAATAAAATTAGGAATATTCACAAAAAAAATATAAACTAACAATTTCCCGGATTGTCGCAAGTGTAGATTCCCTTTTGAGTGTGGATATGGGAGTCACATCT
>JAQGAK010004466.1:0-12175 GCA_034696945.1 Lipothrix lubbocki
TTTAATAATCGATTCATAATTTTTCAATAATTTAATAATAGTAATTAATATTATTTGAATTCATGCAAATACTTAGATACATACGTAATGTGGCTTAATTTTAACATTTACAATTTTTCGACAGAATGCGCAGCAGCGTCACTGATACCCGGGATTGCCGATAAGCAGGATTCTGGCCTGACATCCTTTAACGGCGCCTTTGAAAATGAATAATCGTTTTTCGGCATTTAGCTTTGAGCCCCGAAGTTTTGCTTTTTTGTTTTGGCGTGTGAATGTGAATTGATGACAATGTGACAAGAAGTGAAATAATTGGATTTTGCAAAATAATTTCGAAAATAATCGAAGAATATTGTGATGAGAATTTGTAATTATATCGCTAGTTGTGCATTAATTCTCTTGTCTTAACATTATTAATTTGTGAATCATTCACCAATAAATCTCGTATTCCAAAACAGTTCTTTATGTTCGTTAAGCGAGAGTTGGAAAGTAAGCCATGCTTCAAATTTTAATATCCTTGCGTTATGCCGGACAGATAATATGCATTAAAAACAAATCCACTGTAATTTAAGCAGCGACTTGACGGGTAAAAATATATTCAATTACTATCGTCAATGCTTGTGTTGCCCACGGTATTTTTGATTGGTGTTCCTGCAGCTGTTTTGCTATCAATATCTTGCATTACAACATCTGTGCTCTTTAAAATGATCTGATCCTTTGAATTACTAATGTAATTCGTACTGTTTTCTGAATTAATGATTTCATTCGCACAATCTTTTTCAGAATCGCTGTGGGATTGAGTTTCGATTACCTTGATTCGGCTATCATTGCTTCACATGTGAACGTTGTCATCGTTGGTTTGGACTCCATGACAGTCTTGAACTTTGACTTGATTACATTTTAGTACATCTTGTTGTTTCCAAATAGTCAATGCAACACGGCACCAACTATGCCCGATTTCTAAAAATAAGGCAAGCATGGAAAATCCTACCAACCAACTGCATAACTCAAAGATTGTTTTAACGATTGTGTCGTCAAAACTCAATGCTTTCTCCTCACAAGGTAAAGGAGTGATTAGCCCGGATGGACTTAAATATGTCGAATTAATTATTTTTTCCGCAACGAATATTTTCGCTATATATCTCTTGTATCTTTTTTTGAGAGTTATGTCTGTTCTTTTTGTCCAATAGGAAATGATTCCTGTGTTTTGAAGGGACTTTAGTGGGTTTACCAGTTCATAGCTTTGGGCAATTGATATATACCAGTACATGTATAAAGAAATCAATGGTTCTGAAGTGACGCAAAGTATTTGGTTAAACAGTCTGGACCAAAGGTTTGCCCGAAATGTTGCATCTGGCTGCAAATTGTCTGTTATAAATCCAAGTCGCATAACGTCAATATTGTCTTTAATTGTTTCCAGTTTATATTTACCTTGTACATCGGTACTCTTGATAACATTTTGAATATGTTCATTTAGTGCTGAAGTGTGAGTAAAATAACTTGAGATATGAATTTATATAGTTATTTCTAGTTTCATAATTTGTAAAAAGTTTGTATTGCTGGCGGATCAATTCCTCTATAGATCTTCTAGTGACACCTATTTTAGGTGTAAAAGCATTGCTCTTTAAAACTGCAACGTAAATTTGACCAATTAAGAAAGCTATTAGAACCCAAATTGAATATTTCATCTGACCTACTTTCTGTCTCCAGTACACTTGAAATAACAGAGGTGTTATAATATTTGTAAGGACAGACAGAGAATAAAGCGAATATTGCTCCCAATCTACACCATACACAAAAAATAGCAGAATAATTATGATTGTTGTGACAAGCAATGCCCAAACAATATTTTGAAATGGCCAAACTAAATCAAGCCATGCAGGTGTCATATCCTTTCCTTTGTTGAACACAACAAAGATGGACTTGATATGATCAAAAACATGGTTCAAGTGCATAAAACGTTTATCCACGTAATATTCATTAGTGAACAAGACGACTTGGAATGGACACCATAAGCAGCAATCTGGATCCGCAGGTCGCTTTTCCCCATAATTATTTACAATGGTGAAATTGTGAACTTTGGATATAATAAACCATGCGTTCAATAAATATAGCTGGGGATTTCTCTCTAAAATAGGTGATAATTGTACAGTTTCTCCCCAAAGCATATCATCAAATTGTTTCTTCGGTAAATACTCTCTCAACTTAATTTCTTGATTGTTGAAATCTTTGTGCTGGAATTTCAACCACTTAGGTCGATCGGGAACATCCTTAAATTTTTTTTGACTCGCTCTGTCGAGGAAATCCCAGTATTGTAATGTCCTAATAATTTCTAGGTTTCCATTCGATGCTCTTATTTCAATTACTAGTAAGTAAAAAGGATAAAATTGAGAATGTTTTTTAATGTGATATGTATGCTGCCGGTTTTTAGTAAAGAAAACCATTGGATTGTGTTCAGCTTTATGAAATGAACGACCATACATTATGATATGAGGACGAAAAGGTTTATTTGCGGTGTCTGCCGTGTCCATAGCACACGACAAGTAAACAAAGCAAAACTGACGCGTTACAAACTCGTCCTTATAATGTTGTTTGAATTTTGACCCTCCACTGATTTGCATGGGACTAGATATTGCGCTTAACGTTTGAATCACAGTTGTCAGAAGAGAAAGTTTAAACCATTGTGATTTACTTGGGGGAGCAATTATGATGTGACAATTGTGAAAATCCGCAAAATACAAATGCAGTTTATCATTGAGTTTTGACGAATCTATTGTTTCACCCGATTCTGCGCAAATTGAGCTAGAGGCAACTAAAGCAATTATTGTAAAAACAATAGTGGGATACATTTTGGTTTGCAAAATTTGTGTCTTGGTTTGCGGATGTGCCTTCTAACAATGACAGACATCTGCCAAAGGCAGGGCTTCATTATTATAATTTTCTTATTTCAAAACCACCCATGTGCTAAGTGTGATATGATTAAATTGACAAGTGATTTTGTGTCGTGGCATTTTCAACATTCAAAAATGTAATTTATTCAAACGTTGAATTGAAATATTCGATGAAGAGACAAACATAAATATCTATCTGTACACCAGTTTATTGAATCTATAACAATCATATGTACTTCTATGTTGCTCCCTTTTCCACTCCAGCATAACTTTATTTATGGGCAAAACATTTCTTTCACAAATATTTGTAAAATCACGCGTGCTGCAGCACTTCAACTAAAGTAATTTTTACTTATGTTCCCAATGGGTTGAATAATTAAACACTTCACACTGACATTTTAATACATCATATTTAATCCATCACTATATAATTTTTAATTTTCGTCTGCAAAACAAATAAGGTTTAATACACACAAGTGAAAAAGTGTGTTGACGCTTAGATGTGTTGCTATAGAGCATTATGTGTTTGCATTTTTGTGTTGCTTACTACTGTGTTTTGTTATATTAGAAAAACGAATTGATCTATGCAATGTTGATGTAATGCTATGATACTAAAATTGCTGATTTTATATGATGAGGTTTAAAATATGAGTTATGATTTCTGAGTGCAAATAAACGACACGATATTTAAAATTACTCTGCAAAAGGCGAGAAATCTACGACGAGTTGCTTTACGTTAATTCTTCGTGTTTGTTCGTACTGGGAAGTAAAGGCTTCCATTTATGAAGAGTTGACAAATTCTATAAAGAAATTCAGAGAATCAATTTGTTCTTTGGGCACTGGTCCTTCGATATACTAAAACCATTAATTTACGTATATCGTATAATTTACGTATATTTGAGCACGTATGTATAAAAGATTACAGGACTATATAAACTCAAAATGCGTCGTATAGGTATGTAGTAGGGTTCCCAGTTTTTTTAAAATTTGGATTCCGGGACATCCAGGAATACATACATTTTAAAGAAAAAAGCAGTGAATTTATGTAGAAATTAGCAAAACAATTACAGGACATTATATGTTTCGAACGAACGTCATCCGGGACAAGTACATCTGGGAACCCTAATAGGTAGTCATTACCTCGAATGTGCAATGACTTTTCCTGCTTCTCATTTTCAGATTGGAAACAGCATCAGTCACTGATATGCTTATTACATTAGTACACAGTTAAAATTTGTGTATATTTGTATATTTTTGTACAGTCTCTTTCATGTGTAAGGTGTGACCCAAACTATTGCTTGCTTCTTCACAGTTCACAACCAGAGAAATACTATAGTATCGTAGCTACCTACGTAAAACTAAAAAAATTCTTATCGGCATTGCATCATTTGCTGTAATGTCCATATTATATAGTTGACGCACATAAGGCATTTATTTTATTTAGGTATGTATTCATCATCCAATTCATATGTAATCATTAATAAACCAAATATAACAACCGTATATATACATACATAACACAGCAATTATCTATTCCGCGAAACGGGCTGACGTGAGGATAATTTATACTCGAACAACTTTTTCATTTGTATATTTCTCTAATCGGCTGTCTGGAACATATAATTTTATGTATATACACATATACTTTATTATTAAAGGTGCATATAATAATACCGCAATAGGTGCGTATACACAAGCAAAAAAAAGAACAGGAAAGGAAGCTGTTGGTTGTCATTATCAGGAAAGGAAACTGTTGGTTGTCATTATCAGGAAAGGAAACACGACAGAGATACAGTGAAGCAAGTTTTACAGCTTATTTATTTTATTCCTATGTTTAGTCTAGCCAGAACTGTGAACTGGCAATGAGATAAGCAGTGGGAAATGATTGGGTTTGGGAGGGAAATTTGAACTTGGAAAAATCCGTGTTGTGTCTGTTCTGTAAGCCGTTGGCAAATATTTATACGATTAAAATACGTTTGACGTATTTTTTGAACTTTCAAACTGTCAACTGTATATTATACAGTAAAGATTAGCTGTTTAAGCACACAATTTCATTGTTCCTTTTACATTATACATATAATTACCTATAACTAAAATACACGTTCTAATAATTTTGCCACATTTAAACAACACACTGTGCTTATTATTTTTCAATTACATTCTCAGTATTTATTATTATCTGTTTATTATCATTAACTTTTGTCAAAATTCAATTGTTGGTCATTGCTGATTTTGTCAGTTTTTTAAATCTTCAGTTCTACTGTGTGTCAGGTATATTAGCAAGTGTCCTCTATCGAAAAGTAAGACATTTGTGTGTATTTAAATTATATGCTTCTTCTATATTAACTCTCTTTTCTATATGTATTTTTATTTAATGTTATTTATTTTAGTCATTTCCGTATTAATATTTTAATATTTGTAATTATTTATAAATGTTATTGATTTCGACGCCACAATTTTATTGTTAATTTTTCCAATGTAAAAATATTTTAATTTAGTAATAATTATTTTTTCTTTCAGAAATGAGTGCCAATGTAATTACTTCCGAAAAGCAAATCAACCGAAGTGATGGACAGAGTGGGAAACCGCCACTTTATGAAGATCAGGAGCATTGTTGCGGTTGCTGCTGCTATGACACATCTGCTCCACGGGTAAAAAACCCGAATGCCCGTCCACGGACCACCGCAGGATCCACTGACTATCACACTACCGGAGGGTTCATTTCGGATGATCCTACAGGGTGGAGTGGAGCGGGCCATGACCATGGCTCTAGCGGAGGCGACAATGGCGGAGGATGTGACTCAGGCGGTGGTGGTTGGGGTGGAGGAGATTCTGGAGGAGGATGCGACTCTGGCGGTGGTGGAGGCGACTCTGGCGGCGGTGGTTGCGACTCGGGCGGCGGTGGAGGTGATTGCGGCGGTTGTGATTAACCCATCAGCCAAAGAATACAATTTTAAAAATGAAAACGTACGGTCTATCTTAATTTAAAAATTAATAATAATTAAATTATGTTGGTCGTAAGCTTCTTCATGTGTTATGTTACATAATAATTTTTTAAATGTAAAATTTAAGGACATTTAATTAACTTAAAAATATCAGTTGAATATTTATAAAACATTTGAGTATTAACGTTTATGTAAAAAAAATATGAATCTCTATAGTTCTGTGTATAAACGCTGTCAGTATAGAATAATACAAATTTTCAATTATGTATTTTTCGTTATTTCTACATCTGCATTTGTTTAAAATTTTTAAATGATATTACGGTTGACTTGATTATATGTATATTTTTATCCTTCCGACCTGTAAACTAATAGTAAGAAGGGAAATATTTTAATAATAAAGTATTTTAATGAACGTGATTTATACCTAAATGGGAATTAAATATATACTATATATTGTTCGTTTACAATATTTTATTTCCAATTGGTGCCCGTCCAAGTGTTATAATTGACTCGTAAACTTTATTTGAGATTATGTTTTCGTTTCATAAACTCCTGAACATTGTTGTATTTGCATATTGTTATTCACCGGATTTCGACATATTTCCAAGGTTCTAGGGTTACATACTTCCTTTTGCTTTAACACACTTCAGTTCAATTTTGTCTTCTGGTTCCTTTCTTAATTAATTTTTATTAAAATTTGTTTTACCATGCCCAATCATTTGTGAATGTCCGCGTTTCTATAAATACAACAAAAACTGTGTAAACCATAATATTTTAATACACATTCATCCATTTTAAAGCAAAGTGTTGTCATGTAAATGTGAATGTATGTTTAAGGGCTCCTATTTTGATTACATGAAGTGTATATATGTATATAATTATATATAATAAATGCATAACAGCAAAACTCACAACTTGCTAGGTTCCCAGTCGTCCAAAGAGAATTTAATCAATTCGATTCGCAAAGTCGTTTTATAGTCTCCTTCATGCTTTGCGACCATCGTGGCGTAAAAGTTCTTGTAGCCCACGAAAAGATTTCGATCCACGTCCTATGTGCAAAGTTCAATTGATTACTATTGATATGCTGTTATTCACATGACACTGAACTCTCGCTATAAGCGAACGCTATAAATCACCAAAATCAGTCTCTTATATAGGAATTCTCTTATAGAGAGAGCTAGTATATATGCCTATAACTATGATAAGTCGGCACAAAGGATGTCTTACAGAAAGAGTTCACTTATATAGAGATATCTTATAAGAGAATACTTTTGAAAGAGACAAATTTTAGTGATTTGTGGTTGGTTTTTATAAAGATTTGTCATTGTAATAAGTACAATAATAATTATTATAGATATGGTTTTTAGCTATGTATCTCGTTGTATATCGAAAGTACAATGTAGCCCCACAATAAAAAATCTGCACAATATAACACAGGTTTATTTTTGTTTCTTTAACAAAATAAATAAATACAGTATACCTATGTACGGCCCTACTACACTGAACTCTCGCTATAAGAGAACGCTATAAATCACTAAACTCTGCCTCTTATATAGGAATTCTCTTATAGAGAGAGCTCGTATACATATAACCATGTAGGACATGCGAGTTCAAAGGATCTGTTACAGAGAGAGTTCTCTTATATGGAGATCTCTTATAACGAGAGTCCGGTGTAGTCGTTGCTGAAAAATTAATTTGTCTTTGCGAAATCATCGTGTCATAATAAGCAGACCTAAAACATGACTAACAACAAAATGAATGAAAATCGGAGTAGACGTGCGTTCGAAATTGTGAAAACTGCCCACTTTTATAGCTGCATTGGGCACTGACGAGACGAACCGCTGAATGTAATTTTTGCGTTCCTTATCCATTTTCGTCCCCAAAGACCCAATGGCAAGCTTCCAGTCATATATTAGAAGCGGGATTGCAAATGCATGGTCAAATTCCACCCAGAACGTGAGCACTTGGTTCACACCAAGCAGGAAACAAATCAGCGCGCTGGCTTGAAAATCAATTTTGTTGAAGAGCGTCACGGCAAAGTACAGCAACAAGATGGCGTTTGTTAGGCAGGCGCACTTCCATGCAAATGTAATGTACGCAAAGTTGTGGTTGAAAAGTTGGATGACCAGCTGAAGTTTGCGAATATCCTTGGTTACCAGGCTTGTTTCATTTTTTCCAATGTTTTTGGCTCTTCTGTTAATCAATTTAAATATATTGTTAAGCAAATTATTATTATTTACCAAATTAATTTACAAACATTTCATTTGAAAGTCTCCCATTAAATCAGAATTAAAATATCAAATTGAAATATAAATTTGTAAAAAAAATTTCGAAAGTTCATTCCAAAAAAATTGTATAAAACATACCTTAACAACCAACACTCCGCTTCAGCCTGAAAAAATATTTTCTGAAAGAAGGATAACATGATGAATATCACCAAGCAGGCGTTGGAAATTGCCAAGAGAAGAAAATATAATTCAAATCCTAGAAAGAGAAATCGATAGAACGGAGTTCTCCAAGCAGGATTTAGGAGCGAATAAAAATAAAATATTTTATCGCTGTCCACGCAATAAGCAAATGCAAAGCAAAGGAGAACGTTGAAAATAAAGAAGGGATTGCATTTTATGAAATAATCCTGCACGCTCGATTTCTGTACATGTTTCGGGCCGTACCCTGGATTTTTATTATGTTTGTGGTCTGAAAATAGAGAAAATTCTATTTAAATCATTTTAATACGAAATAATTTAATTTATTACAATTTATACCGTAAAAATTTAAATACCTCCAAAATTTAAATATTCAAAAACATTTTTACACTTCTTCGGAAACTTATAAAATATTACTCGTAAAATATTTACTCACCTGGCTTGCAATAATACAACTCATTCAAAATGGCCGCCGTAGAATCCGGCCAGAGTATGAACAGGGCCGTGGCAAACCAAAGATTTGCCGCATCCCAAGTGATCGTTACGACATGAAAAGGTAAATGTTCTAGGACCAATAATTCCGGGACCAGAATTGATTGTATCAATCGAATTAAGACCCAAAGGTCGTACGCAAATAAATGGACGTAATAACCAAAGTTGTATATTTTCCTCCTCCAAACACAATTCTCCTGGTAAACTTTCCCCGTTTTTGGATCAAATACCAGAGGAATCATGCAGACGTAGGAGAGAGCATTAAAAACTAAAAAGTTTAGTTTGACTTCTGACAATGTTAACATTTTGATTTGTTAGGGCTAATAATGGGAATGTCAGACAAGAAGGTTCGGTTAGCAAATTGGGAATGAATCGACAGAAGGTTTAAAAAATCGGTTTGATAAATAATAAGGATACAAACCCATCAAATTAATGCTTTAATTAATAGTAAGAAATAAATTAGTGAGTATGGTTACTTCTATTAGCTTAATTTGGGCTCGTGGGCAAACATTGGCGGACACACATGCTCGATTGCAACTATAAATTACTGTTCTGATGAATAAATTAGTGATACAGCGGTTGTGTGGGTACTCATTGGGAATTAATAGGAGAATAACATTAACGTTGGGTTTAGACCATAATGAAACAATTAACCTAAGATATAGGAAATTAATATTAATTTGAAATTATATAATCATCCAGTAAACTCAAGGATTCCTTTTCAACAGTGTATAGCCAACATTTCATAATTCTTTTCCAATTCATAATAATTCTATATATGTACATACATACATAAAAGCTCTTTATGTATAAGCGAATTCCATTATAAGAGGCTAATTTTAGTAATCTATAGATATATAAACAAATAAAGAGCTAAGATGGTTACGACTCTGTATAGCCCTAGGGTGTATCGGAGTATAAACCCAAATTTAGTAATCTATACACTGAACTCTCGCTATAAGAGAACGCTATAAATCACCACAATCAGTCTCTTATATAGGAATTCTCTTATGGAGAGAGCTAGTATGCATATAACCATGTATGATATGCGTGCCCAAAGGATCTCTTACAGAGATAGTTCTCTTATACATATGGAGATCTCTTATAGCGAGAGTCCGGTGTACTTTAAAAGAAACAATGTTGATGATTTACGTATAGAGATATCTCATATCGAGAGTCCATAGTGTAAAATTACTAATAAGCTACATATAGGAAGAACTTAACGGGAAATGAATAAACATTTCCGCACTGCAAAAATATTTGCAAGCTCGCAAAAACTATTGGCACTTAAAGACGTTCAACCAATGTGCATACAAATCATATTTAATAAAAATAATACAGAAGAAGACATGTTGGCTTCCTTCCTGCCACACCCAAGAATATAATATTTCCAGCACGTTTAATAATTTTTGGGCTGTTTTAGCATGAAGTATCCTTTAGTAAGTATGCAATCAGGGTGGCAACGCTTTTCCAGGTCAAAAATGGTATCATCAAGTTGTAAATTATACGGGCTGTTAGTCCTAGTCCTTGTTCAGGCCATATTTCTCACAATTTTGTGGAATAGTTACATACAGCCCCTGGAAACTTTTGACAGCATCGTTTTTATTTCGGAAAAGAATTCTGAAATTAAACCCGACGACCCAAAGTTAGTTGAGTACGTGCGGAAGACATTTCTACGACCGCCGTTGCCGCTCCCATACAATTTGGACGCCAAGTGGAAGCAGGACGATGGACAACATGCTGAAGTGCTGAAGCTCCTTAAAAATAAAGTATTTAATGATTAATTTCTGCGTGTTTAAATTTTACACCTAATTATTTCAAGCACAAATGATAAATTTAATTATTCAATTTTTCTAATTAAATTCTATCAACTAATTATGCAAATAAACAGAAAATAATGTCAATTTTATCAAAATAAAATAATAAGTGTGAATTTCGGATTTTACTAAATTAAAAAAAAAATTAAACTAAATTTTGATTGAAATTAGTAAACAATATTAATAATCAATGGATTGAATTATATTTCCTATTTTAGACACACGGGACCTTCGTTGAATCTGGCGCAAATGACGGGCAATTTCTCTCTACAACGATAGACTTGGAAATGAAATGGGGATGGACAGGCTTATTGGTCGAACCAGACACTGAGGATTTTGAAAAATTGCGGAAAAGACAAAGGCACGCTTGGTTGTGCAATGCGTGTCTGTCTGTCAAATCAGTGCCCATGGAGGTAAAATTTAAAACATAAAATCATTAGCAAAATACCATTTCAACTCAAAATTATTTGCAAAATTCAATTAAAAAACAAAATTACTAACAAAATTCAAAAGTATATGAAAAATTCAATTAAAATACAAAATTATATGCAAAATTCAATTAAAATACAAAATTATTAACAAAATTCAATTTAAATACTTTACAACCAAATTCAATTTGAATACAAAATTACCAGCAAAATTCAATTAAAATACAAAATTACCAGCGAAATTTAATTTAACAACAAAATTACATGCAAATTAAATACAAAATTACTAACCAAATTTAAAGAAAAATAGAAATTTACAAGCAAAAGTCAATTTAAATACAAAATTACCAGCAAAATCAATTTAACAATAAAATTATGTGCAAATTAAATACAACATTGCTAACCAAATTTAAAGAAAAATACAAATTTACAAGCAAAAGTCAATTTAAATACAAAATTACCAGCAAAATGCAATTTAACAACAAAATTACATTAAAATTAAATACAAAATTATTAACAAAATTTCAAGAAAATACAAATTTACAAGCAAAATTCAATTTAAATACCAAATTACAAGCAAAATTCAATTTAACAACAAAATTACATGCAAATTAAATACAAAATTACTAACAAAATTTTAAGAAAAATACAAATTTTCAAGCAAAAGTCAATTTAAATACAAAATTATATACACAATCCCATTTGAATGGTATTAAATTCAAACTAAATCTTTTAAATTATAATCATAACAGCTAAATTAATTCCATAATTTATTTTCAAAATGCACTTTATTAACAAAATTGGAAATCCAATTTGATTATTAAATTAATTTAAAAAATGCAATACAGATAACTAAATTAATGCAATAGCATTTAATAATTAAAAAAAAGAATTTGCGTTTTTCCTAATTAAATTCCTATTTAGAATTTTAAATAATGACGAGAAATTTTTGCTTTCATAGTTAACATTCATCCACAATAAATTCCGCCGAGGCGAGCACAAGCTCACGGACGTCAAAGGAGTTGCCAGGGTTGAGGACGACTGGGCGGACAAGGAGAAAGTCCTGGTCCCCGTGAAATGCGTCCCCTTCTACACCATCCTTCTGGCCCTGAACATGACGGAGATTGACTACCTCAGTCTGGACATTGAGGGTGCGGAGCTGGAAGTTTTAAAAACGAT
>JAQGAK010004467.1:0-12171 GCA_034696945.1 Lipothrix lubbocki
AGGAAGCCATATTTGTTTCTCGGGATTTCCATTGCGATCACGTTTATTAACGGCGTAAGTATTTTTTGGAATTACATAAAAAAAATTTACAACTCATAAAAATTATGAAATTTAAAAAATATTAAATAATTAAATTAGAAACATTACCTTTTAAGGAAATATTTATTTAATTAAATTTAACCAATAAATATAATAAGAATAAACACAGGACCTAATTGTTAATTAATTTATTTTATTTATTCCATTGCAGGTAATGCTTGCAGTAAGCTACAAAAGTCTGAGGAAATGCGAGGACGCTCTGAAATCTCCGAAAAGAAAATCAGTAACCTACGAGAAATTGCTGACGACCAAGAAAAATCCGATTAAAACCAGCTGGATTGAGAATGAAACCGCGCCTTTGTTGCGTCATAATAATGAGCACTGAAAATAGTTTACAAAAACAAAAAACAACAATCTTGAATAATTGAGGGTCTTGACTGGAGAATTTCAAGGTTGTTGAGGATAAAAGTGAATGAGGCTACTACAACTACAAAAATGACAAACAACATGTAATAATGTAAACAATAAATACGGATCTATTTTTGAATTTTATGTTTGTGAGTTATGCGGGCAGGACGATGAGGAAACATTATTTGCAGAAGATTAGGTTTATCAATTATAACTATAAAATTGATTATTTTTGTCAATAAAACTACAGACAGTGAGTTGTAAACAAAAAGATTTTCTTTGCTTGGATCGTGTGTTGTTTGATTTATTGTTCTCATGCACAACGGATTTACATATACTATACTCAATTCTCCTACTTTGGTGTCCCATTGTGTTTCATGTAATGGAGATTTAGTTTATAATGTTCATTGTCCTTTACTTTTAATTCCATGATAGTATGTATCAGCTTTCTCATTATTGGATTTTTAGTTTGGTTCGTAAGGGCACGCGTCTTTTATTTTTTCTGGACGGCTTTATGACAATATGATGTTATTTGGAAGTATGAATTGCGAAATGTTGCATCATTTAATGAAATAATACATATTTTTTACAGCTACAAACGTCTTCACGACAACAATATATCGTCGGCCAAACATCAGGAAGTGCCATAAAGGTTTTACACTAATCTGAAAGTGTACCAGCGCAAAGTTGCTCAAATTTCTAAACTGAAGAGGTGCCAAAATCAAGCACAGCGCGGGAAGCGAGCGTCACGTGATGTTCCTATCCCGCTCCACGCATAATTTTTGGTACATTCCGAGTTTAGTGAATTAACGACAACCCGTTTTGGTACATCAAGAGATTAGGTGGAAACGATTATAGCACTTCCTGAGGTTTGGCCGACGATATTATAAATTGTGTGCTGTGGCAGAATTTATAAGGATCGATCATGTCCTGTTTACGACTTTCGGGTAGCATTAATTAAAATTATTAAATAAATACGTCCAAATATCATTCCATTCAACGTTTTCGTATTGCTTAGGTAAGTGCATATTATACTTGATATTGGTCAAAAAGCTAAATCAGCTTATTAGAGCTAATCAGTTCCCATCCACAACTGTTTCTATTCGATGTTATTTTTTTTGCTTTGCATAATCAAATACATAACTTGGTCGAGTTCAGCGATTAAAAACTAACAATACTAATCATAATACTTTTGCGGTGATAAAACAAAGAATATTTTGTTATTTAATTAAAATATTCATAAAATATATTAGCTAAACATTTGTATTTTGTACATTTTGATTCAGAAATGTCGGGTCATTTTAAATTCGATAGTGATGGTCATGTCAAAGTGTATTCTGACGGCTGTTGCCTGGAAAACGGCAAATATAACTCGCGAGCCAGTTTAGGCGTAATACAGCCAAGGGCATATTAGGACACCGTATAAATACGGATGGCTCAAAAAAGGACAGCCTAAAAACAAACAGCTCAAAATAGGACAGGCGGTTACAGCGGAGAGCCATAATGAATTGCATGTGATTTAAACAATAGCCTCCGGAATTCTAATCTGTTGATGAAAACGTGGAGTAAATACTAATGAATAATAGTTAAATTTTTATGATTTATTTCTCTAAACTGGGCCAATTTAGAATTGTTAATACATAATAAATCAATGTAAACTTCAGGATAAACTGCGGCTCCACAAAATTTCACAATTTATAAACGTATCAACTACGATACTTACCTTACAAATTTGATGACCAAAGTCAAATTTACAATTTATATAGGTGAGAAAACAACGGGAATAGTCGTTCGTCTAACCCGCGCATTAACTAATATAGAAAAATCGTCGCTTCGCAACGATTTATGGCACCCCTCACGGGGTGGAGTAGCGAAGGGGTAGCGCTAGCCCAGTTACCCGTTATTTATCAACCGCCCAATCCAAGTTTGAATAATTTTTTGTTTGAATAATAACATTTAAATTTTTTCAATACTTACAAAAAACCAGGATAACTTCCAAACTTAATGACTAATGAGACTTACCTCCGATGTCATCCGATGCAAGCCCCATGTCTGGGTACATAGTACACCAAGTTTAACAAAATCAAGAGACATTTTTTAAATACCCGGGAAACTCTGAATCAGTTTAACCGATTCGGCCTAGTTAGATTCTACGGAGAGCTTGGACCCTCAAGCTCTTCTTCTCAACTAACTTGGCACCTCCGTATCAAGAGGATGGTTTATTAAGAAACTGTTCCCAAGGAACAACAAGCTTCGCCTATGGTAACCTGCCTGCAAATGCTGCTTGCCGAACACCTGTTCTTACGGTTCCCCGGCTTAAATTCATTTTCCTCCGAAAATTCAGGCTCTGGCGCTATGCACTACGATCTCTATCTATGCTTTCCCGTAAGAGACTTTAATCTTGGCACCCCGCGAGTGTCTGCTGCGTTTCGCCTCGATGGCGAAGGGTAACTTTGCTCTTATAGTGGTACGTATTCAACTGTCCAAACCAACTGTATATTTGCACCGAACCCTCAATTGCGCACAGTCAATACTTTAGTCATGGGCTTACTGATGCCGAGAGCTTTCAAGTCAGAGACACACTCTGATGGGAGTATGCTGTGAAACGTCGAGATGAACGCCGCTACATTTACTGTGTCGACGGCATGGTTCATAGTAACTTATTTTATTTCCCTATGGACTCCGTGTCGTATTTTTCGAATTTATGCTTGAGCAATTGTTTGACAGTGTCGTACGTGCCCACCACGTGTATATCTAAAATTGTAGCCCTTTTGGGCTCGTCAGGCTTCCCTCCAATTTTGACAATCATGCCTGGTTTAACCCACCCCAATTGCGACCCTAGATATATACGGGGTTCCCATACCACTTCGTTTCGCTTCTGTTCCAAAAATTGCTTGAGTCTTATGGCCACTCGCTTGTGTCTCATGAGTCTGACATTGTGTGTTCTTTTGCAGTTCTGCAGGACATGGTTATTGGTTTCACGAAAACTACAACCCGCTCTGCAACGGTTTTCTCTTTCAATTCCTCTCCCGGTCCTAGCCCGCGTGGGTTGGACTGGCACCGATTCTCATTTTCAACGCTTGCACAAAGTCAGCTCCTGAGAGGAGCAGAGTGCCAACACCAATCTAACCGGAAATGAAAACAATATTATTATTACATCTCTGTGCATACAAATAATTCTACTAACTGTAGATGTCCCCTACTCGTGCTAGAAACAACGGCCAACGTCGATCTATGTGTAGGCACAAAGGCTTCTATTTCTTCGGGTGGTTGTGACGTTCTTGCGTTAGGTATATTGCCTAATTGATCGTCTAGTTCATCTTCCATATCACTGCCACTAAGGTATGCAGATACTAAGCATGACGATGATGGCTGCCAGTTTAATGGTAAAGTGTCAAAAGGTAGGTTGCTACTCTACTGAGTTACGGTCATCGATCTCTCCTGTAATTGTGTTCTCACTTCAGCCCGGTTTAAATTTTGAAAAGAATGGCAACAGCCTAGAAGAGTCGTATTATCACGAGTCTTGTTTGTAGTAAAAGTACCAATGGAAGTTGAGTGGTATTAAGGCGACTGCACACGGATACAGCAGCTCCTGTCGAACCACATCCAAGATAATTTTGATTATCATCTTCATTCAGTCCATCTGTATCGCGTACAATAGGTTTCTCATTTTCATGGTCAACAAATACTGCGTCTGAAAACACTCTTCTATCTGGCCTTCCTAAATCGATATTCCAAACCCTGGTGCGCCTAAATCCATTTACAGATGTTTCAACTTCAGCTGATTGCATATACGCGTTTTTAAGTATATCTGAAATATCTTGAATTCTTGGTTTTCAAAATCTTTTTACTGCAAGTCACGAATTGAGTTCTTGACTGTACCGCCTTTTTAACGGGGGCAAAATGCTCTGTCCAATGGTTGCAGCTTATGGCGTGTGTGTGGCGTGATAAGGTGAATGTGGTTTGGACCGCTGTACGTAATTGTTGTTAAATAATTGTATGTTAAATGGCTACTACGATTTTCTTAAATTAGGAGTACAGGATCTGCATGAGAAGGCTTAACATATTAATTAAAATGGCGGAGCCATGTCAAAAAGCGATCTAACGTCGACCATCCTTGTTTTGTATTGAAATAAGCAGATCCTGGTGGACCCTCTAACTCAGTAACGCGAATATCGTTTGAAAAAACAAAAAGAGGAACATAAATTCCGAATGCACAAATAAATAAAGCAGCAAATCACCGTTACCAATCATCCTATTTCCACTACTACCATAACTGAAACCATTCGTACTTCTCTTCTTGCAATACGTCGGCGTTCTATTCTAATCAAATTTAATATTGTCATCGATACAGCTTTATGGTTATTTTTTATCTAATGATTATTTACTCTATTTAGCAAGCAAGTATTAACAGCAACTATTAGAAACATCTCCATCCCCAAATAATGTTATTTAATTAAACCTTGGGAAATTTAATACGAATCAGAATTATACCGAAACAGAACACAAATAACCACATATAGTTGGCTGCTGAGTATGCTGTCAGGGTTGCATTTGTTACAAACTTTTTATTATTGCTATGTCAGGCTGGCAGAAATGGCATTTGTTGCGACGGAAATAACGTTATTCAATATGTTTATGGATGAATGTTTTATGATTTAAAATGTTATTAATTTGATGTAAAATGATTGGTTAAGTAATTTGACGACAGAGATGAAATTCGTGATGATTGGAGAGTCTCTGTCGAAAGACGGAGATAACAACAAGCTAAACGCAAAGGCTCTACAAACTGGGAAAGCTGGTGGGAAAATTATTAAAAGTTATAGTTCGCAATAAAAGGGAATTTTCGAGTTGTTAATTGTATGATAGCTTTACCTTAATCCATTGTTACTCAAGCTTGGTATCGGCTTTGTGGTCATAGAAACACGTGGTTCAGCTCTGCGAGTACAATGGACAATTAATTAGAATGTTCACGTTTACAATAGCTGCACTATTTTTAAGCATGCATACTGTATTTAATGTATTAAATTTTGAGAAAACGGATTAGATCATAGAGCGATAATAAAGTTTACATATGTACAAACGAACGGAATTCACTTTGCACGCAGTCTGCTAAGTCCTGAAAAACCCATTTCGGTACCCTTCCCAAGGTCTTATTATATTTCTTTAGTATCAATGTAAATACAAATTAAACGATCTTAAATAGACGATAATGGAAGTAAATAATAATAATATAATAAAATCAAAAAACGTTGTAGTAATTTAAAAGTCAAAATACATGTGTACACATCCTAAAATGTTACATATCGCATTGGAGGAGATGCCAAGTGTGCTATCTCCATGTGCGTCTAGTTACAAGATGGGACATCTATCACCATTTAAAGTACAAGGTATGTATGGGATAACTCCACTTATAATTTACAATTGCCTTGAAGTTGAAATTTTAAATACAAAAGCGCCTCCGTTTTCAGTTTTAATGCAATTTAAACGGCAGGGTACCCCATATCATTGCACTGAATTGATGGTGGATATCTCATCTTGCATTTAGGTTCACATGGAGATAGCCCACTTTGCATCTCCACCGACGATATTTTTGAAATAAATAAATGCATAGCAATGTTAATTTAAATTTAATAGGCCCACCAAGCAAGTTCGTTTATATTAGTTTTCATATCTACATATAAATCCACATCTGAAATACATAGAAATTACAGAATGTATAATTTGCTTGGTTTCATAATTTAAATTAAAGCAATAATTAAGCGTAAAAAAGGATTTTTTAAATTTTTATTAGATTTTAAATATAAAGATATACTATTATTTGGGTTTAAAGTTGAATCTTCGGAATAAAAGTTTTCATGTTTTTAAGCCTATACACACGTATTTTTAATCATTTAATCTAGGCTAATGTTCAATGTTTGAGTTCATTCATCTTGAACTTTAGATTGCATGAGAAAATTGTTATATTCATAATTTACAAGAGTTTGCCAACAATAAAATGTTAATAGGCATCATCAATAATAATCACAATAATACATCTTCACGGTTCGAAGGATTTAGTGTAGAAATTATGATTTTTCTCAATTTCTACATAACATTAACCTATAACAAGCAAAGCACCAACGGAGTTAATTACATTGCATAACTCACCCAGGTAAGCTTGAAAGATATAAAGCTTGAAAAATATAATAATTATTTAAAAATTGTTTGCACGTGTAATAACACATATGAAATAGCTTTTTATATTTTGAAAATTGTGTTTTCTTGTATATACATGTATATGTTTAATGATGACGGAAGCTTTAAATTCGTAAAAAATCTCGGCGAGAGAGACACTTTTGCTCTAGAAAGTCTTTTGGCACGCGACTGTACTATACTCTGATTTCAAGATATGGAATAATATTCCGTTAAAAATTATTTTTACATTTTGCAGCCAAAGTATAACGTTATATAATATGTATATTATAGGAATTTTATTACTGTAATCATTTTAATGTATATTTCAAGAATGTTTATTATTAATTACTTGTTTCTATTTACTCAACGGAACGGCTCTGTCGGTGTGCGAGAGATATTTTTACACATGCAAATTTCCTTGTCAAAGCTTATTGTCGCGCTGTCTGTCTTGAACAACTATTATTATTTACAATACTATTATGTATGCGTATCTGCACAAGACATATACATTAAGGTAATGGGATCTGTGTAACTGAGTTGTTAAATCTTATTATCAATTACGCATCTTAAGCACGTTGAGAGCTGTTTGAGCTACGGAGTTTATTGTGGGTAAATCATGGTGCCTATAAGCACCTGAGTGTGTGCAGTTTCATTCAACTTGTACATACATTTAATCATCGTCATGGTTCTTTTTAATCAAATTTCAGCTCGTAGGCCCACCGCTTCAGTTGTCACTAACAGGCTCAATTATGTGCGTGTATGCTTGAGTGCACGGAAACGCTATTGCTAAAGGTTTATTTTATTTGTTTACACACACACGTTTTCGCTATGAAAGAAAGTTCATATAATAGTTGTCACCTTCAAAGGTTCATTCTGTCTGCTGACAGGGCAAGGATTTAGGTTTTAAATGACAAATAGGAAAATCAGAATGAATGAAATACAAAATAAATTAAATTCAATATAAACTAAAGTAAAATAAATACAAAATAAATTGAATTAAATACAAATTAAATTGAATTGAATACAAAATATATAAAATACGAAGTAAATTAAATACAAAACAAATTAAATACAAAATAAATTACAACAAAAGCAATAAAAATATGAACAGATGTTACAAAAATAAGTGCAGTATGAAGTATATAATTAATTATTGCGTTAACTGATTAAATAGCGTTCTCCCAAAGCCGCGGTCCTTGGTGGCGGCGAAGGCCATTTTTATGAAGACATTTGTTTCTTAAAGACAAGATGAATGCAAATTAAATAAGAATGATTACAGAAGGAATACACGTCACATCACACAAGGCGCAAAATTTTAACAAAATACAAAACCGTGTAGATGTAAAATATGTATCGTATATAGATGTCAAACTTGATGGTGAATCTTTACATTGTTTAAATTGCAAGGATCAAAGTAATAAATGAAAAATAAACCCAGAACCAATGCTAATTTTATTAGTAAAAAAATTGACGGAAGTATGTATATTTCAAATTGTTATCAAATAAAGTAATAATTAAACAAACTAAACGTAAATAATTAGAAAATAAATTAAATAGAAAAAAAATTCAATAGAAAATAAATTAAATACAAGATACCTAGATATAAATAAATTAAAAATATAAAAACAATTTAACAATAATTGCTAAATAAATTCAAAATAAATTTAAATGTCTCCTAATTAAATTTAAATGTCTCCTAATTAAATTTAAATGTTTCCTAATTAAATTTAAAATATAGATCCAAATTTTAATAAATAAATAAAATGCTCCCAAAAAGAAACTAAATCCAAAATTAAATTATTCACCCCAAAACAAAATGGAGACTCTTAAATGTTCATGATGACAAACGCACAAATTCCCAGAAAAATCAGCAAAATCATCGGAAAGGTTTAAAAAAAATGAATCGCACATATTGGCGTCTGTCTCGGGAAATCTCATCAATTTTCCATCATTGACCTCTGAAGCAAGCCCATGATTCATGATCCCAAGAAGGATGTCGTAATAGTCATGGTTAATCACATTGTAAATTGAAAAACCTATAAAAATATATCTACACGTGCAATATAATATAGGTAAGCTACTCTCGATGGTAAATCGAATTGGTAAATAAGCAGAAAAATAAATGCGGAAATCCTTTAGCCATCGCCATTGTCTATGGATTTGAAGCACTTATATTTTATATACATATCTATATGTTGTACGGACCAGCACTGCACACCATGTTGCAATAATAAATCTTTTGGGAGCACCTGGGCATATAGGAAAAATCTTATTGAAAGAATGCAGAGCTAAAATAATTGCTCATGCCTTTCCAAGCAGAAAACATGCGGTTAACACACTGAGACTAATGCGAGGTTGTAAATAATAAAGTGTGAACTTGTGCACAAGGGTTCGAATAAAATCCTACATTATATATTTCTATAGAATACAAATGCATTTACAGTGCACACGCAATTCGATGGATTTTTCTATGTAAAATCTCCTTTAAATGTTAAAATCATATGTTTGGTTGGGGGACTGTGAGTTTCAATAAATATATAGAAAATATACTCTGAAGTACCTGAAAAGTTTGTCATAATAATGACCGCACACAATTAAATATAATTATTACTGACGAAAAGATTTGTATATTATTGAAACCAAAAGCCAAAATGGAATATAACATTACAATACTTAAATTTATGTATACCTATGTAATTTACATTGAACAACATGGAAAACGTTTCCCTCTACTTTACAGAGCACTGTTGTTGTTTCTTATTGTGATAGTTGTTGAAAGAAAAGACAAGGATTACATAAGATTTTAGATTTTATGGGTTACAATAAGTACGTTTTAATCTCTCTTTTTAGGAAGTAATGCCCATTCTACATCAGCTATTATCCCATGCTGAGCCAAGTCCCTTGCTCAGTGCAACTTTGAACCTGTCTACGGAATTTACTCTCGAGGATTTTACGGAAACTCATATGTGATCATTCATTTGATTCAATCAGTCCTTGCCAGTGTGTCGCCTGCTGAATTGTCCACGTCTGAATTGAACTGTTGTGTGTGAGATTTTGTTTTTCTTACCGTCGTTGTTTTTGTTGTTGCTATTGTTAGAAACGTTTTTTCTATTGTGCTGGTTATTTTTCTATTACTGTTGTCGTACTTTGTGGTGACAGCTGCAGGAAGAATGGACAAGACTTTTCTATTTATCCTGGTAAGGATTTTTTTTGCTTTTGCGGTTTAGATTAGAATTTTTTATTCCATCTAATTTTTATTTCTCGGTTGTTACAGTTTTTTCCCCGTGATTGTTTGTAGTTCCTGGACAAAATATTAAAGTTACGGGAAAGTTTCTTTTTGCTTTTTGTCGAATTATTTAAATTTAACGATAATTTTTAAGGCTTCTGGAAGAATTCTTGGAGTTTAGGATTCATTTTTTTAGCCTTCTGGATAAATTCCGGAAATATGAACACTATGTAATTCATAAAGGACAAACTCCTTAAATTTCTTGAGAAATTCTTGAAATTTGCAAACAAATTCTTAAGATTTATGTACAAATTCTTTAAGTTTCTTGAGAAATTCTGAATGTTTCTAAACTCCTGACATTTATGGGAAACGTTTTGACGTTTTTAGAAAAGTTCTAGAAGTTTTAGCAATGTACCATTTTGAATTTAATAATTGCATTGTCGAATTTTTAATGTTAATCTTATTTGACATATTTTTAATGTTAATCTTATTTGACATATTTTTAATGTTAATCTTATTTGACATATTTTTAAATATATTTGGATATATTTAAATTCTGAGATTCTATTAGATTTAAAATCATTTTATGGCTATTTTAAATAATTCTCGATCCGGAACCTTAGACGATCTGTTACTATCATTTTAGGATATTCCTTTATTCGAATGTTTCACAGGTGACAGGATTAATCGCTCTCTCATTGGCTACCCCGGTGGAAAAGGCAAATGGGAAGAAAGAGGTTCCCGTTAAAAAACTACCACAGTAAGTTAATAGCAAAAAGAAATAATTTATTGCTGTTTTAAGTCATCGAAATTTTATTTAGTTTTGACAACGTTTCCACAAAATTTATAAATTATTAATTTTAATATTTTTATTTTCTTGTAGTAAATCTGTTTTATTCAAAATTACAACTTTAAAAAGTAAATTTAAATTTCATGAACCGTAACATACAAAATAGTTTCTATTTAGTAATTACGTGTTTAATTTTTTAACTATTGAATTAATTACTTTTGTAATTACTGACTTTATTTTTTTTTCAATTAATTAATTAATTATTTGTTTAATTAATCTACGGATTATTTTTTTAAATTATTTTGTTAATTAATTAATTTATTTTCTAGTTTATTCATTTTAATTTTTTAAATCTCAGTTCAAACGTTTTATTAATTTTTGCTATTATGATTATTAAAAATTAAATTAATAAATTACTTTTAAAAAATAATCCGGATGACCAAATTCCATAAATTTTGTTAAACTTGAAACAGAACAGCAGCCCGTAGCAAAGAAACCAACACAACAATCAAGTCGAAACCGACGGAAGCCCAAAAGCCCGAAGAATATTTAAATGTCGCCGCTCAAACCAACAAAGCCAATTCGGTGAATAATACCGAAAGTAGCGAAGAAGATGATGGCGACTACGGAACTGAGCAGCAAGACCAGCCGATTTATTCCCAAGGCGGTTTTGCTGGTGGAAGTCCATTTGCTGGCGGTCAACAGCAATTCTCCCCAGCGTCTAGATTCAACCCTCAAGGGCAATTCGCTGTCGGACAGCAGCAATTCCAGCAGGATCCACAAGGTCAATTGCAATTCCAGCAGGATCCACAAGGTCAACTGCAATTCCAGCAAGATCCCCAGCTTTCACAATTCCAACAAGGTCAACAATTCGCGGGGGTCAATCCAAATCAAGGATTTCAAGTCATCCCAACAAGTACGGGAAGTTTTCAAGGCGCCACACCAAGCGTTGGTAGATTTCAGGGTTCAACGCAAAGTTTGGGAAACTTTCAAGGATCAGCGCCAACAAGCGGTGGGAGATTTTCCGGAGCCACTCAAGGTTTAAGCGGATTTCAAGGAGCGACACCTTCCGGGTTTGAAGGAACTACTTCCGGCGTTAACGGATTTGACGGCACCACTTCAACGGAATTTGATGGAGCTTCCCCGAATGTCGGTAGGTTCGAAGGCTCACAATTAAATTCCATTCAGGGACAACTTAGCAGACAGTCACTCTCTCCATCTGCCCAAGGGGTTCAGGGTTCAGGAGTGGGTTTGGTAAATCTTCCAGGTGGTCAATTCACTGGACCAACTAGTGCGGGATTTCCAATTGTGAGCAGTAATGGCGGACGTGGGGATGGAAATAGTCAATTTTCTGGGCGTCAAGTTTTATCAAGTCAGGGGCAACCTGGAAATCGGGATTATGTTCCGAGCGCGGAATTGGACGGATTCAGCGAAGATGCTGATCAGGTTATTTATTATTATTTATTTATTATTATTTATTTATTTATTATTATTTATTTATTTATTATTATTTATTTATTATTATTTATTT
>JAQGAK010004468.1:0-12165 GCA_034696945.1 Lipothrix lubbocki
AGCGGGATTTTGCTTTTGCCGTATAAATGCGCTGTACTCATGACAATGTAAACAAATCGGCCATGCTTTTAAACGACGAAGTCATCAGTTTTGCATTGGGATATTTGTGAAATTTCTTTTAACTGTAGTAATTCTTGCATTTTAGCAACTGTGGGGATAGTTATATTTCCATTTTCCCCATAATATCTGTATAGTTATTAAATGCATTTATTTCATCGCAGAGGATTGTCCAGAAATTTCTGCGTATGTATTGAAAAGGACGAGATGAGGAACTTGCGGCAATATTGGGCGCAGCATGAAAATAAAACATGTAAAATCCCTTATGCACTGCTGTTTATGTGTTTATGCACTGGTCTCCTTTTCCTTGTTTTTTCAGTGTTAATCATCAGGTTGTTGAATGATGAATGACCAGCAATGGTGGGGTATGGTCGAATACATAATATGTACATTCTGTGTTAAATAATACAAGTGGGAAATATTGTATTAGGTTCGTCTAATGATTTATTTTCATGCGGGTCAATAGCATTGGATAAGTATATGTACACTACATTATATTCTTATATGGGTGTGTGGATTTTATTTTTTTTTTCACGTGTGTTTTTTTGGGGTTTGTTGTTTTTAGGTCGTCATCTACTCCTCAGACCTCACGAATTTGCACAATATCACTGGGGAGCAGATTGGGAGCTACTTTGGTTATGCGGTGACGGTGGTGGACGTTGACGGAGATGGATTGGATGACATTGTCATTGGAGCCCCGATGCACACGGACTTTGGCGATACGAGCATGAAGATTGAGACCGGCAAGGTCTATGTTGTTTACCAGACTAAACGGGTAAAAAGATGTGCTAATTTTCGGGGTTTGATTTGCTTTATTTTTGAATGCAAATCATATAAATCTGCAATTACATATAAAGACATATTTCGTTGATTAAACTCGCAAAGGTGCTAAAATAATTTTTAACCCATAACGTTACGAAATTTTAGCACCTTTGAGAGTTTAACCGACGATTTGTTTTTAAATGAATTTGCTACATATAGCCATGCAATAATTTTAACGGCTAAATTTTTCTTTAATATATGCTTTTATTATAATTTATTAGAAGGTAGAAATTAGTTGGTATTTTTTGTACCTGCTTTTCAGTTTGTTTCTGCATTGAATTTATTTCGTTTTTATACTTCAATTTATTTTCCAATGGTAAAAAAATAATGCTACCGTGGAATTTTTATTTTAATTCAACGCCGTTCTAGAATTTTTTTGAAGTTTGGTAATCAAGCTGTAATTGCTCAGTGACAGTGCTTGACATTAGTTGTAGAATACAGTTTTGTATTTAATTTAATGTGCATTTTGTAAATTGCATTGCACTGATTGCATTTTGTAGTTATTTTATTATTCCGTATTAATTTTGTTTGTTTTGTAATAATTTTCCAGCACAAGTTCAAGAAATGGGAAGCTATTGACGGGACTGTTAATCGCGGACGATTTGGACTCTCACTTTGCGCTCTGGGCGACATTAATTTGGACGGATTTAAAGGTCCAAATTAATTCAATTCTTAAATAACAAACATTAACTTTCATAGCTTCCGGCCTTTTGTCGCCATTATTGGTTTTGATATTCCAATTTTTTATAGAAGAATTTATATTAGTTTTGTCATCTTATCTTATCATAAAAGTTATCACGTTGAATTATATAGATTTAAATTATTCTAATAATTTTGATGATCCCGAAATATTAGATTTCGCCGTCGGCGCTCCTTATGGCGGCGATATGGCCGTGGTGCAGTTTATATTTACCAAGGCTCAGCCGCCGGACTTCGCCGGCCATTCACACAAGTCATTAATGCCGAGCAATTGGCGGGGAATATCCAGACTTTTGGATTTTCCTTATCAGGACAGGAGGGAAGGATTTAGATGGGAATGGCCAACCCGACCTTCTGATTGGGGCTTACGATTCGGATTATGTGGCTTATTTAAGGTTACTATTTTAATTAGCTTTCCTATATTTTGTATTTTAATAACATTTGAATTTGAAATACAATATTCTAACAAATCGTCGGCAAAGTATCAAAAAGTACTAATTTCTGTGTTGAAGGTATAGAAATTGGTACTTTGGGATCCTTTGCCGACGAAATGTTGTGTAAATAATTTTAAAATGTCTAATATAAATGGAAATTATAAAATTAATTAGCGTATATATTTAATTTTAATTTTGCAGATCCAAGCCCGTGTTCCGAGTAAACGCCAAGCTAACGTTCGCTTCCCACGACTCTCAAGCTGGGGGAAGCCGGGTGGATTTGAATTCGAAATTAATTAATTTGGAGGAGAAAAGTTGCCATCTTCTGGACGGAACTGCAGTTACTTGTTTGCCGCTTAATTTATGCATGGAGTATGATGGCATTGGAGCGGAGGATACGATTGGTAATTTAAAAACATTAACGTTTAATTTTTATTATGAAAAAATCTGAATTATTTAATAAAATACACTATAATTTAATTTGTATTTAAATACAATAGATTATTGGCTATAATCAATAAATAAAATGTGGAATTTTATTTTGCAGACTTCATGGTCCAATCCATTTTGGACTCAAAGAAGCCCAAAGAGCCTCGAATGTTCTTCCTTAATTCTGAAGGTTTTTCCAGCATGAACCAAACCCTTCGGCTTCAGAAGAAGCGGCAGAATTGCGCTAATGTCCAGGTTTATTTGAAGGTAGGAATATTATTTATCATTGATTTAATCGGATTTTTAAGAAAAATTGAATTATGTAAAAATTGGTAATACAAATTCAAAATTAAAATAAAAAATTAATATTTTATGTATTTAATTTAACATTAAAGGTTAATTAACCACGTAAGCCAAGATAAAGCAACGGATAATTAACATTAAATATTTTAATTAGATTTATTATTATTATTATTTCTACAGTCTGCTATTCGTGATAAATTAACGCCCCTTGAAGCCGAACTCCGCTATTCAATGATAACAGTCCGGACGGTCGACCGGCAGCGCCGAAGTCTCCTCTCCGCCGTAATCGACTCCACTACCTCCACGATCGAGAAGGATTCCGTGTCGATCGAGAAGAATTGTGGATCAGACAACGTGTGTATCCCTGATCTTGCCGTGAAAGTGAGCATGTCGGAAAAATCCTTCCTGATTGGCTCCACCGAGAGAATCCATATTGAAGTAGAGGTTGATAATAATGGTGAAGATTCCTACGAATCCCAGTTCTACATGACGGTCCCAAATTCTTTATCCTACGTATCCGTCGATCCCCTCCACACTAACAAAAAGGTCTCGGTCCTCTGCTCCGCACCCACGCCCTCCACGAACAACACACTTCGTTGCGAGATCGGAAATCCCCTTCCTCGCTACGGCCGAGTTAAGTTCAAGCTCTA
Source organism: Lipothrix lubbocki (assembly GCA_034696945.1). Lineage (NCBI taxonomy): Eukaryota > Metazoa > Arthropoda > Collembola > Symphypleona > Sminthuridae > Lipothrix > Lipothrix lubbocki. The sequence goes on from JAQGAK010004468.1 coordinate 3,395, forward strand.
TTTCCAGCCCCGCTTAGGCTCCGAAGTCAAATCCGACTACGTTTTTAACATCGTCGTCAACTCGACCAACCCCGAAGTATCGGATATTGCTCGCGCGGACAACTTTAAGGCAATCACTCTGCCCGTTCGGATTCAAACCGATTTGAGTCTTCGCGGTGTGAGTCAAAACGAGCCCGTCCGACACAACGCCAGTCTCTACCAACAAGCCACAGTTAATCATGAGCGAGAGGTTGGGCCGGAAGTCGTCCACGTCTACGAGATCCGCTGTGATGGGCCCAGCTCAATTGAGAACGCCGACATTTTGATCCTCTGGCCGTCGTATACTAAGGAAGGGGACCACTTCCTCTATTTATTGGAACAGCCCCAAACTGAGGGCGCTGTGACTTGTGAACACGTCGAGGATGTGAATCCTTTGGAATTAATTATTACCAAAAATTTGCAGTACTCCAAAGGTCGAAATCGATCAATCAGCATCGACCAAGAGGATTCGAATCATGGATCCGCCTCTTCTGCTGGTTCTTCCGAACAATCCAGTCACTCCCATTATGAACAAACGTTTTCGGGTGGCGGTGGCGGCGGCTCTTATAGCAAAACTAGCAAGAGCAGCTACAGTGAGAGAAAAACTGAGGGACGGAATTTCCAAACGTCCGACGAGATCGATGAGTATATTCGGAATCAACAGGGAAGCTTCTCCACCGATACGAGTCGATCATCTGGTGGTGGATCTGGTCGATCCTTTACTTCAGAATCCAGCCGATCTTCCAGCTTTGATTCCGGTCGATCTTCTAATATTGATTCTGGTCGGGCATCTCATGTCGATATTGATTCCGGTCGTTCCTCTCATGGTGATTCCGGTCGATCATCTAATATTGATGCTGGTCGAACCTCGAGTCGATCATTCAGTACGGATTCCCGAAGATCTTCCCCAGCGGAATCTAGTCGATCCTTTGCTTCTGAATCGTCAAGATCCTACGAGTCCAGCGGCAGATCTTATCCAACAGAAACCAGAACTTACACTTCCGAGATCTCAAGTGGAAGAGCGAGCAATTTGCCAACGGAAGATCGCTCTTACCATTCAGAATCCCGCTCTTATCCCGACAGGAGCTATGAGACGAGGAGTTATTCCGCGCCCAGACATTATTCCTCCTTTGATCGAGATGCTAGCGCTGGCAGTCGAAGCCGGAGTAGCAGCACTACCAGCAGCAGCAATAGAGATTCGAGCTACGACGACAGAAGCTACCGAAATCCCAATAACTTGTTTCCCAACTACGAGCGCAATAAACGGTCGGTGGCGGGAGGCTGGAGACCTAAGGATACGAACTGTGGGAAGGTCAAGTGCGTTCAAATTCGGTGCAAGATCGGTGAGCTTGACGCAGGACAGGGTGTCGTTATTACTTTGAGGGGTCGCGTGTGGTCCAGGACGCTTCAGGAGGTACAAAAATAAATATTTTTATTTTATAAATTCCAATTTTAATTATTGATGTAATGTTAAATTATTTTACTTTTAAAAAATAAAATGTGATAAATGACTTACGTGCCTAATAGAAATTCGAAGGCGAGAACATCAACGTATCCTCCAAATTGCTGACGCGAGTGACGCATTTGCCATACAATGTGGACCCTAGCTATTTGAAATACAAGTCCAATGAGATTTTCTCGACGGTGGTGGAAGAGTCAGAATTAACCACTCCAGGGAAAGTTCCCTGGTGGATCTATCTCCTAGCTGCCCTTGCAGGGTTATTACTTCTTTTGCTTCTCATCTACGCTCTTTATAAGGTTCGGCCGAATTCATTTATTTCTTTGATATTTAATTTCAATTTTTAAAAAAATATTTATGTTTAGGAATTTATTCAATTATTGTTAAATTTATTTATTTCTTAACATTTTTTACATAATTTTTCGTGTTTATAATTTTATACTTGTTTTAGGTAGTTGGTTTATTTATTTAAATTTAATAATTTTTTCCAAACTCCCGGCTTAACGTAGTGAAAAAATAAATTTTGTATTCACTTTTGTACTATTACAGTGTGGGTTTTTCAAGAGAAGACGTCCCCGTCACGGGCCAGATAGCCAACCATTAAATCGGAACAACGGTTATCCTGGGGATGAGCGCTTGTAAAGGAAAATGCGTTTAAAACCACCGGCGCTATATAATATTATTAATATTAAAATTTATTTATATTATTATAAATTATTAAAATTATTACCGATTTCTCACTTGTAAATTACATTACATAATAATAATACGTGTATATAAATTGTAATGTACATATATACAATAGTACGCTTTATATTTACATACGTGCTTTATCACTGCAGCTCCCATACAGGAAATGCAAAAAAAAAATCGAGAAAATATACAAAACAATTGGAGATTTAAAAATATTCTATAAATATATAGAAAAGCGGTATTGCTGTATGCATAGCAAAGTATTATCAACGTGCCTTAAAAAGTGTTCCCTATTTAGGAATATTTTATATGCCAATAATAGTTTATCATTAATTCCTTGCTCTTTACTAATAATCTCTTTAAATTCAATATTATTGATTTATTGAACATCTTTATAAAAAATATGAAGAATTGCAATAATTGCAACATCACTGCCAACGTGCTTTACAAATTATAATATATTTACACACTATTCGGGAAGATTGAGAAAGAGGAACGATGAAAAGAACAATTATATTTGATTGAATTTATATTTAATTTAAAAATGAATTCAAATAAATGTATTTATTATGCGTGAAATTTTAATTAAATATATTTTGCAATTAAAAGTGCATTATACTAGAGATGTAATTTCTAAAGGAATTTTATTTCGGAGTAAAAATGTAATCCTGTACAGAATTAAGTTTTTATTTAATAAGCCCACAATGTATAACTATAATCACAAAAAATAAAATGAATAATTGTTATTATTAGTTGAATATATTTAAAAAATACTCTCCGACATAATTACGAGGAATTTTAGAATATAATTTCCTTCGTTATGTTATATGACTTATACATATACTTAATTAATTATATAATTTTGAACTGACTTATTATTGTGTAGGTGCAATAATGTAATGATAATAACATATATTATTTGTGTTTGCGCAACTTTATAAAAGAACCGTATTATTAATTATAAGGAATTGTAATGCGCTTAATTATGAAACATTACTTTTTTTGGAGAAATACTATTATAGTCTAACCATTCTATTCATTTTTAGGATTAATAAAAACTGTTTCGGCCATCAGTATTCAACTGACATTTTTGACTTTTTTTTTATTGCATTTCTTATTTACTTGCCAATATATTTAGCATTTTTAACCGAAACCTTAATTTGTTTTAAATTTTGGTAGAAATTCAGGCATCACACAAAGGGAAACCAGCACTAAATTTTTCCAACTGTGTGAGCAAATTTTTCTCTCCTGTTTTAGCTTTTTAAAATTAAATGACAAAAACATATGGAATGAATGACCCCATCAATTTTTTTCTGAATATCATTTATCAACAGTAACAATCATTTTCAAAATTTTATATTGCAGATTTCTGATTATTATACTCTGACGAAAACGAATTATTATGCATTCGTAAAAACTATTTTAATATAACAGAAAACCAATTTATTCAGTTTAATTTGCATAAAATCTAAACACTGGGCGCCTACATTGATAGAATCCGCCACATGGCTCCGAAGTCACAGAAATATTATAAAATTGTATCTGGTAGGTTAAATATATGTACAACAACAATAATTTTGATAATAATTATTCTAAATTTCGTCTTCTAATTTCTTGACAATTAAAGAGACAAATAATTTTTAGAATGCAATACGTTCGTATTTTGGATTTAAATATCTATTTTTATTTATTTATATATGTATTTAATTTATCAATCGTCAATCGCTTTGAGTCAACTTCACAATTTAAAAGGTTTGACAGCAATTTTGAACAAATAATCAATGCAATTTGTATAAATCTAATGTTTGTGTTTTCAAGCAGATGTACAGGTACTTATTTTAGGCAAATATTAAAATACACCATATAGTGATACAACACTTGACTATAAACCAAATATAATTCAGTTCAGAAAACAGGAGTTTTGTATTTACTACGTTTTATAGTTATACAAGTATACAAAACAAATATAAGTAGAACAATCATGGCAAAAGCCAAAGATTAACAAATATAAAACTTCTTCAATACATGAAAAATATTATTACTGCTACAGTTATTTACAATGATAAAATATTACTAAATTTAAAATCCAAAAGTGTTTCTAAAGATAATCAAAACTTTAGTGTAATTCAATGAAAATTAAATAAACATATCAAGTTAAAATTGTATGTTGTTGTATATCTCATCTTACACTTTTGTTCACATATAGAAACAGCTCAATTTGCATCCTAACATATGGTATCTGATGGTGGGTGTATAAACGAGAAAATACATCGAATCGAACCACAATTTATATATTTATAGTCGTGAACTTGAACTTGAACAAACTTGTTTTTACCGTATAACTAACTCCACCTCTGTCCTCAGTATTTACAGAAACTCTTGAGCCAGTCACATTTGAGGGCACTTCATCAAATCAAAAACGACAACGTTCAAACACTTGTTTTGGCAACTTTCGATGTATTCTGGATACCACTTGAAATATTATTTATAGACCCTGAATAGAAAGACCAAAGCGCAATTCCGTGCAAATCGTATTCCTGTATTTGCCATGTTAGAGTACACATCTAAAAAATCCGCCTGTAAATAAAACTGGAAAATGAAACCTTTTATTTTATTACTTCTCTTTCATTTTTATTGTCCAACTGGTGCTGAGAATAATTCTGAAATACCTTTTTCTAATCTTATACAATTTTTGAATTCATTTAATTACTGTCTAATTAATTTCATCAGTCTCGACAAACCTGACAAGCATTCAATCGACTATTTAAATCACGTCCTGAGCTGGATGGCAAAATCTAATTCCCATGCCATTCTCCTTGATCAGTACATCAGCAACGACTTGATTAATTTCAAGATCTCCATCGCTATACAAGATTCGCCGGAAAGGACTTACAGCTCCAGCAGAACTAAAGCATCTCGATATTCCACTTGCATAATACAGGCGTACCTACCTGAATATTTTCATTCAGACTCTGATCTCATTTACCGAAGTTTTTCCCGATCGATTATTAATGGTGAAACTGCTGATTTCATTCTCCTCATTATGCCCAGACTCCAAGATTCAACTAGATTTTCAAAATCATCTTCCACAGCAGCAGCTGCAAATAGAGTTGGGTCAGAATCTCTTGACAAAAAAGAATTTAATTTAGAAAAGGATGGGAAAGCTCCACTAAATCAAAACAAAAACCAAGTTCTTGATCACAATAAAGTCCGTAAGGAAATACTGGGTAGTCTTCATTCTGTAACAACTACCGCGATCTTCTTGGCCTATGAATTTTCTTGGAAAATAGATCAAATAGATAAATTATATTCCCAAGAATTACAAGTATTTGATGAAAATATTTATTTAATTTGCATGCACTGTTCTACCTCTTCCAAGTTTCGAGAGGTTAATTTACTTGATGACAGTTCATTGAGCAATTCTGGTGAGGACAGTTCGATGATCAGTTCTCTTCAGGAAAATTCGTTGATCAGTTCTGGTCAGGAAGATTCGATGATCAGTTCTAGTCAGGAAAATTCGATGATCAGTTCTAGTCAGGAAAATTCGATGATCAGTTCTAGTCAGGAAAATTCGACGATCAGTTCTAGTCAGGAAAATTCGTTGATCAGTGCTCTTCAAGAAAATCCACTGATTAATTATCCCCAAGGAAATCTAATTCTCTCGATCAATTCCAAATGGAAATCCATTCACCAACAACTCGATCGTGCTCCGGTACTCCTGAACATTCCTTTAAACACTGACGACGTCCCTAAATGGACGCAGCCCTGCAATTTAAACAACATTTATGAAAATAAAAATTCCCCTCCAATTAAACCCATCTACTGCTTGCTCTCCAACATTGAGCACAAACTGAACTTGACTTTTATCCATGAGAATCGAGGGAGTAAAAAGGTAAAGCAGGTTCCAAAGGTCTACGGAAAGGTTTATAACGGCCAGTACACTTACGGTCCATTTATCCAGAAATTCATCCAGCGGAGAAATCCCGTTAAAAAGGAGTGGCTCCAGGTCGGGGAGGATTTCAAAGTCATGCACTACATCGTTGTCGTGGTTAATGGAAACATCACCAGGGATGTAAATGTCATCGTCGATTCTTTAAACCCAACTTCATGGCTTTTCTTCGGCTGTACATTCCTCGCTTTCGTAATCTCCTTTACGTTTTTAATCTTTGTTCACCAACAGAAAGAAAAGGAGAAGATGAGGAAGCAGAGGCTGAAATTGGGTGGTGCGTGGCAGGAATCCAAATTTTGGAGCCTCACTCATCAGAATCCGGTCCACGTGACTCTATTCATGAGCTTTACATCTCTGCTCGAGCAAGGTCAAATGCCCGTCGACAAGATCTGCAAGCGATTAAATCTAAATATTATGATTTTAATCGTCATTTGGTTAAATATGGCGACGATCATCAGCAACCTTTACAAAGGAGTCATTTTCTACAGTTTGTCCATTCCAAATATCCCGGAAATCCCAAAAACTTTGCAGGCTTTGATGGACAATAATTACACATTCGCCACCGTGACTTCCCATTTCAAAGAAAGTTGGGGCGGGGAAGCTTTGGTGGAGTCAACTTTCAAACAATTTGCAAAAACACGTTTATTCGATAAACGAGGGATGACGGAATTTCAGATCAAATATTTGAATTTTATCGAATCCGAAACCGTATTGGTTAAGGCGAGCATTTCTGAATTAATTCGGAGTCAAGAGGTGGACGGGAAGGTTTTGAACACGGATGACTACGACTATAAATGGGGGCCCTGGCGGAAACTCGAGGAAAGATTTGTGTTTATGGGGAGTTTGTACGATGTAGAGAAATTAGAGCAAATGTTGAAAACTGTTAAGCCAGGAGCTTTCATAACGCCACCAAAGGAGCTGCCGATATTCCTTCAGAGAATCCCTTGGTTTGCTCATAGCAATTTCTTCAGCAAGATATTTTTAGAGAAATTGGGGAAAATCATTGAGTCTGGCATTTACGACTGGTGGCTGGAGATCGAGGAGATTGGGAAGAGTTTGGGGGATTTTGATAAATTGAAACAGGTTTATGAATCCTCGTCGACGGTGGATTTAAAGACGACCAAGTTCCTAGGGATGATCCTGAGTGAATGGAAGCCCACGGTGAGGGAAACCGTCATGAAGGAATTTAGTTACGTCACTTTTAAGATGTTGAAACCTACTTTATGGTCCATGATTTACTGCGTGATTGCCATTGTGGTGGCATTTATTGCAGAAATAGTTTACAGTTTTTTGAGGTCTCGTAATAATAAATTTAAAAGACAGTAAAGGTTTGGTCGTCCGTTGTTTGGGACGCACTAATTTTAATTCTACATTTTCTTTACTATATTGCTAATACATACCATATTGAATTGTATCGCAAGCATACACGGAATGTCAATAATAATATAATAAGGATATGCGTATGCATGGCATGCATTAAATAAAACTATAGTTTCACATGATTTAATTCGAATGCCAAAATGAGTACTCAAAAAACTGGTTCCACGCACGTGTTACGTCATTAGTAAATTAATAGTTGTTGTCTTTTCTTCCAAATTAGTTGTCTGGTATGAGAGTAACATTATCACAATAATGATAACTAAGGCTGTCAACTTTTCGCATTTTTCACGAAATATTTTTCGCATTTGACCTTTTCAATTTTCGCACTTTTCGCGTTTTTGAGAAATTATTTTTCGCACTTTTCGCGTTTTTTAGAAATAATTTTTCGCACTTTTCGCGTTAAAAAAACTGAGTTTTTGCTCTTTATTGTTTTATTACGGACTTTTTACCCATATGTCTGCGTAGTAATGTTTTATACTACAAGTATTACAATAATTTAGCTCCTCTTCGGTCAGCTAGATTTATATATTTAATCTCGAAATAATTTTATTCACCATTATATTATGTTTTTTAACGAGCAAAGTAGTGGTTCTTAATGGCAATTTTATTTAAAATTTATTGTTTGGATATGTTATCTGCTGTCATGGGAAAAGATTTTATTAGATCCTATCAAATCCCTTTAGCGACGCAGACGCCTAATCAAATTACCCATTACTTCCTACAATATTAATTTTATCACTAGAACAGTGTCGAAATTTAAAAAATTGAGATTTTGGTAAAACATAGTCTAATATAAAATTTTAAACTATTTTTGTAATATTTAAATTTTAGCGCAGACAAGTAAAAAAGTTAAAAATTTTAAGCCATTTCAATTAAAAACGATTTTATACAATCCAGTGGATAAACAACACGCTCATTCCGTTAGTATTCATTTTCAATCAGAGAAATTTAATGTTTAAAACGTGCCAATACAATGGTGGTAATTTTAATTTTGGTATGAAAAAAGGCAAATATCGTTGAATCTAAAAAAAATAAAAATAAGACAGTAGGTAACAGTAGGGTGTTTCAAATCTACCCCTCTCAAAAAGACGTGCGATGTTTTGAAAAAAGTAAAATGTCATCAAAATTTTCAATTTTCCTTCCAAAACAGAGTCAAAATATTGAAAATTGTTAATGGAATATCTGTTTTTAGAACTTTGGTAGTTTTTGATTGACGTATTAAATAATGTCAACGTGTTGTCTACGTACAAAATTGCGGATTTTATAAAAAAT
>JAQGAK010004469.1:0-12152 GCA_034696945.1 Lipothrix lubbocki
AATTTTTGTATTAATTTTTGTATTAATGTTTGTATTAATTTTTGTATTAATTTTTGTATTAATTTTTGTATTAATTTCGTTTTGTTTTACTCGTACTTTACTCATTATTGTAAGCAATTTCAGCCGGAAAATATTTTTGAAAAACTTCCTTACAGAAAAAATATGCTGATAAATAAAAAATCAGCACATCAAAATATATGGCATAATTGCAAGCGAATTTAATAACATCAATTATTTTTCACAACTAATTGTAATTGCACAAGTGGTAAAGGTGTGCGTACATATGTACAACATCATAGGAATGATGTCAATAACAATATCATTGCGTGCTTTTTACAACTTTACTCCGCCGGCAACTGTTGTGGCTTTTGTAGCACATGCAAGTTTTCCTTTAAAATTGTCTATAATAGTCACATATTAAAAGACGCGGGCTATGATGCTATGGGTATATTATCTATATGTATATTCATAAACACTACAAATTGATAATGTAAAAATATACTTTTAGACTCCCCCAGTTTAATTCGACAGGTCATCTCATCTCCATAAAAATAATCGACAATGAAAGAGGCAAAAAAAAAATACGTGAGTTTTATTATAGAAAAAATATTTCGTTTATGTCAAAGAAAGCCAAAAGACTGTTAGGACATTTCAATGCTAACGATTTACATGACCGTCGATGAATTACCGTTGTATCATCCAAATCATCGCAAAAAGTACAAGACACGCCATAACATTTGTATGTATAAAATAAATATATGATACAAAATCTTCTGCAGCCACTTCTATACGGAGTAGGTCTGCAGTACATACATTATTTGTATATTGTTATTGTTTTCCTACACCGTTCGCTTCGCACCTTGTTATCGTTTATTATGACAACATTTCCCTTGCGTTCTCAATGCGTTGCAATATTGCATGGGTACCTTCATTTTTTTACGACCATTTCTTATCTGTGGTCAGTAATGTAACATTACTAATGTTATAGACGGTTCATGTGCCGAGTAATAAGGATTTCACGCGTTGAAAGCCATACTGCGCTCCTGTAAATTATTCTGGCAATTAGCCGTGAGGGCTTAAGGGCCTTATTATCGTTTAGCCAATATACTGCAAAGGATACAAAAGAAGGCCCATAACAACCAACAAGAAGGTTCTTGTAATTTGTAAATATTTTTTTAATTAAAGAATTTGCTTATTGTATCTATCTTTATAGTATGAAAAAACATTGCAACTTACAACATCCAATGCAATATATGCAATCAAGAATCAATATCGAATATTCAAAAAAAAACAACCCAACTGTCATCAAGTGTTTTTCTATACATATAACAAGAAGTGTAATCAATAATCGATAAAATCACATGCAGGCCACCGTGAATTTAGATATCAAGAATATCAGAAATTAAATGTTCATAACAAAAGCCAGCTGTATAGTGAAAACTGTATAGAACGGTACCCGACAGAGTAAGACTCTTTATAACAGCTTCCTATACATTGAAAACTCTTTATAACGGTATCATTTATAGTGGAAAATCTTTATAACGGTATCATTTACAGTGGAAACTCTTTAAAACGGCACTGGTCACAGTTAAAACTCCTTATAACGGCACCCGACACAGTAAGAACCTCATAGCGGCACCAAATACATTTGAAATTCTATATAACGGCTCTGTGCTATAATTCATTATAAAAAAACAAAAAATATGTATATCTTATTATCTTATATACATATAGTTAATACAGTACAAAAATTTTAGACCATTACACGTGTATTCAATGTACATTAATGGGTATAAATACATAACATTTACCCTAAAAAATATTTCACGCTTCATATACGTATGTCTTTAAAGTATCAAATTAAATAAAGCTGATCATCCAAACTATATGTGTATACCTCCCAAGCCCAAACACCGTCATAAACGTTTACCTCACTAAAAGGGAAATTATCCAACTCTTTTCTTTATCTTGAAAGCTCATCTGCACATAATGTACGTCCAGTATAACAATAATGTCATAACATAAATGCGTCCCTACGAAGAAGGGAATTTCAATTTGCGTACGTTACATACGTGTACGTGACACTAATGCTCGCAACCTCTTCGCAAAACTATTAACGACGATACTCTTTTACACATTGCGTTCATCTTGAATAATTGTACTAGCAGAATATTCTTATTACAACTACACACAATGACATTTTTACTTTGTATGTAGGTACATACGTATTAAGATATTTGGAAGATCAGCTTAATTGCAGCCTTCCAACAACCTCACTGACATTTCTGTTGTATTTTTGTTCATTTGAAAAAATACTCAAATGTCATGATTGTCAAATATTGGGACCTCACCCATGGATCATTGCACAGATCAAATCTCCGATAGAGTATCTTTATCTTTTAGTATATAGACAAATACTTTTATATTTTTATATGCGTTAATAAAACCGCATCATTGGTAAAATTACACATTCTTTATGTAAATACATTCAATATCTGATAACATCTTCATCTATGCACAATCAGCCTTAAGATTAAGATCGTCAATTTCGTCAATAGTTGTGTGCGTTGCTTTATTTTATATTAAGTACATAATGTTATACACACACTTTTTACAATTTACACAAGAATTTATTATTGAACTGTCATTGAAGAAAACTCGTTGACAGTTGGACGTTTTGCCAAGAGTCAGAAAAAAGTTAACGAATATATTTGTTTTGGTTATCAACAATAATAATTATCGTTTTTTTTAAAGAAAATCTGTAAAATAGATTTTGGCAGATGCGTTTTTGCAGTATCAATATAATTATTGTTATTTTTATTTTATTCCATAAATTCATTTTATCAGCGTCATTAATTTTTTGGGTAATAAACTTTTATTTTAGCACATAACTTTTATATCTTCAAACCTTTAGAGTAGTTCAGCTGCTCGGCATTATTATTATTAGAGTCATTATTACAAAATTTTAGGATTTGGGTTACAATATATCTATACTGCTATATTTGGAAAAAACACGAGAAGCTAATTACTTGGCGAATTTTATTGGAATTATTATTGGTGATCATTTTAGCAAGAATAATTGAGAAACTTGAAAAAAGGTTTTTTTTATTACCTGAACAATTATCAGTTTAATGATTTTACTTACGTCTTTATGTACACATATTCCATAAAACTTTAAAATTAGATACAAAACACACTGAAATAAAATATTAAAATAATGAAGCCGTACGACAGTAGAGACTCGATATAACGGTCTTCTTTATAAGGGCAGACTCCCTATAAGGGCCGAGGTTTGTGAGGCCCGGAATTAAAACTCATGATTTTGGTTCTTATATATAACAGCACTAATTTATAACCATCAAATTTTGTCGGATTTTAGGGTGCCGTTATAAAGAGTGCTGTTGTTTTAACCAATAATGCGTAAACCATATATAGGGCTATTAAATTTACGATTAGCTCATCGTCACTTGTATTTAATAAATTAAGACGCGAAACAAAAATTAAAAAGACGAGAAGAACAACAGACAGAGCGGATTCCTTATGTAAAACTGTCATGTATATTATGTAATAACGTCCACAGACCTGTTTACCTGCTGTTTGTTTATATCGCTATCTCTATATGGTAGTTGATGTTCATGAGACTCTAAATCTTGGTTCTTGGCATTGTTCATCTCCCTTGTGTTGTTAGTTTTGTTATTAGGTTCTTTTACTACACTGTTAATATACAAATGTGATTCAATGCGGATGCTGCACACAACTTTTCTGTCGTCGACGTCGTCGGAAATACAGATACGTTTTTCTTCTTTTGTAATAAATTCCTGTCATTTAACGCAACAAGTATTCTACATTTTGTCATATTGATAGTAAATGTATATAAATTAATAGTAGTAACTTACTTGATGAAAAATGTCAATTTTTTTTATTGTTGGGGTATTTTTATTCGAAAAAGAATTCCCAAAAAAATGCCTTACAAAAATATACAACTGATTGTGAGGTTATAAGCAAAAGCAATAAAAGTATAAGACTTTTGTACAATTTACAAATTAAATAGGAAAGTGATGAACAAGACAAGCCAGCATTACGGACACAATGAAAAGATAATTAGGTATGTACCTATCTATGCCAATATGGATTATAGATAAAGGAAGAGCATATATTTCCAACTAATAACATGTATAGACATATGATTATCATATTATAAACGATATACGAATGACTTTACGTGTCAAAAACATATTGGTCTCACACACAGTCTCACATCTCACTACATCAAATCAACTATGTACTATTTCCTAATAATTATATGGTTTTCTCAATATTAAACGTTTCTTATTATTGAGTTATATTCAATATAATATTAATATATGCTTAAAAACATTTGATTGTGTGTTGATTGACTCTGTCTGCTGAATAAAAGTGAGAAAATTTAATAATATTGGGAACTAAATAAGCCTTCTATATAGAATTCAGACGTATTTATTTTATATAAGAGATGTGGATATATATTTAATGTAATAATCACAATATTTAGGGAGTCATTTACACTGTTTGAGCGATGAGCGGAAGAATATTCGTACAAATTATTCGTGCATAAGTAATAACAATAAGTATACAATAACAATAAGTAGTAGTGTATGTTATATACACTAATCGTAAGGTGTGTACGGATCTTCCTTGATTTTTTCCCTTCAAAATCACGATTAGCAGCAGCAAGCAACCCAGGTGGATCGATCGGTCGACTGTGGAGTCAAGTGTCGATTCAACATAATTAAATACTCCACTCCACTCACTAAAAGTTTCTATCGGATAGATTCTCACTCTCACAGACTGATCAGATCAGGAGGCTGCTCCTTTTCTTCAACAATTCTATACGTTGATTTTCTTTTATTTGAAATCATCTCTTTGATCTTCTGATTGAAAATCCATTTGTTCGGCTCATTTATGGAAAAAGTATTTGATCGTCGTCTGCATTTAGTATGGGAAATCCATTTGATCGCCTTCATTTATATTGAAAATCCATCTGTGGGTCTTCGTTTATTTAAAATTCACTATATTGTTTATTCTTCGTCATCTTCATTTATTATTGAAAATCCATCTGTCGGTATCTTCTTTATTGAAAATCCGCACATATAATGATTTTTTCCTCGTCGGTAAAGTTCCTCGAATCTTAATTTATTAAAGATTTTCGAATTAATTGGAAATCCTTAAATGTCAGTCTTATTTTCACACATATTGGAAATTTTACGGCTGCTCCTTTAATATTATTAGAAAACCTCATAATCATCGCAGATGTTTTCTTTACGAATTTCCACTTTCCGCACTCATCCCTTCTTTGCATATTATATTGTCAAAGGATTTTTATCAAGTGATGATGAGATTATTGGAAATTGGAATTAAGTCAGGATACTTTCAGGAACCGGTTCAGTCACACAGCGTGATCACCATTTTTTTTGATCAGCAGTCGCTCATATAATGTAACATCTTCATCTTCATTTCACTTGGTTGGGGACAATGGAAATCTGCTCTCATCATAATTTCCCTGGAAAAATATTAATAAAGAATCATTAACAATATTTATGACGAATCAATGACCTATGCAGTGAAAAGTTTAAAAAAATTAAATTAAAATTTGTAAAAATGTCTATGCATAATTAATTAATAGAAATATAAAAGCGCCGAATAATTAATTTCGGTAAGTCGGTACAGAATTACGGGCTTTTCGAAATTCTGTTAAAGAAAATATTCAGAATTCGCATTTTCAATAATGTTCTTCAACAATAATAAACAAATGACATTTTAGCTAACAAAAATCTTACAAAAATCGAGTCGACTCGATCGATACTGCCATGCTGATGCTGACCGAGTTAAAATGACCTCGCTGTCCCTCCCTCCCTTCCAGGTATTATCAATTGAAAATGTGAGATCAAATCATGGAAAATCCCCATGAGTAAATAGAAACAGATTGTAGATTAAGGGTAATTAAGCCAAATGCTGACACAAACACAGCAGAACTGTCGGAGTTGTTAAATCATCGAAAAGTTTTTAAAAACTTTGTCATCATCATCATCTCGACGTAAATGAGAGGAATAACAGTTCAAGGCCTGAAGATATCAAAGTTTGGATTTGTAAACACTAAACACACACTGTAGACATAGAGGAAAGATACTCGAGGAATTTTGCAAGGTTGAATATCCGGTAGAATTACTTACGTCCGGTGTGTGTAGAGCCACTAATTGAACTTGATAAAATGTGTTTTCGTCCTCATGTTCCTGCTGCTGCTGATCACACTTAAATTATTATTAATATTCTGACTTTGTCATCCGCATCGTCCCGCCGCTCATCAAAATTCCTGCGGT
Organism: Lipothrix lubbocki; assembly: GCA_034696945.1. Taxonomy (NCBI): domain Eukaryota; kingdom Metazoa; phylum Arthropoda; class Collembola; order Symphypleona; family Sminthuridae; genus Lipothrix; species Lipothrix lubbocki. The sequence continues at coordinate 6,357 of JAQGAK010004469.1, forward strand.
GAGTCATCCCACTAGACTTGGTGGTGACCTGATGACTCTGACCTTGGGAAATCTGTGATAAAACAAGATAAAATCCGGAATTAAGTAACATTATTATTACATGATGACTATAATGACTAATAAAAAAACATTCCAAATTATTTTGCCGAAATGTCATTAATTTAAATATAACAAAGTTACTTGTATGCATTACAAACATTACCGTCATATCGTTCTCGACGAAATTGCAGCACACTCTTGACTAATGCAGGATTTAGCTTGAAATTGTCCTTTGTTTGGGAAAGTGCTCTGCACTTCTACAGCAAAAGGTATACATTTTATACAAAGATAACCTATAGCTTCTCCCTTTTCACATTCTCCATCATTTATCTCCTCAAGTATCCTTTAATGGTAATGGCCCTCATCGTCATTTCGTCATCTTGAACCTCGTGAACGTCAAAGCAACACTTAAACTTTAAATCTCCTCTCCTGATCGTCTCATTTCATTTCAAGTTTTCTCATTTACATATGCTCTTCATATTATTTTCCATCCTGTCCGTCTGCCTTCGTCGGACGCCGTCGTCATCTTTCTCGATCCAAAATACGTCCCTTTTTGATGAAGATGATGAGAGGTCCTTCAAGAATAATAAAGCATGGAGTAAATAATTATTTCATGCTCCGTCACGTCCAAAAATCTCCTCTTTAACAACAAAAACAATGTTTGTTTGCTTTAAAATTACTACGACGGACCGCACTACCGTACCTCTATTTGCTTGTTGAGATGATGACATTTATGTTATATCACTGGAAGTAATAAAAAGGATTTTTATTTAATGTTTGAGCAGCAGCATCCGCAAAGAACGACGATCCTTTACTGATTCCTTTTAAGAGATTTCTTTGTAAGAGCTCTTGAAGATAAATGTTTGTATTTTGTATAGTGTTACATATAGTAAAAGGAGTAGGAAGTTAGGAAGATCCGTAAGACTACAACAAATAACAATTTTCGAAGATTCTTCTCCTGTTCTTGTTTTGTTGATTGTTCTTGCTGTTTGTTAGGTTTGTTTACCTTTGGTGTTGGTGCGTTTGGGTAATCTTGATGGTTTTCTTTAATCGCGTGTGACCAGTGCATCGACGAGCAAAAACAGCATTATTTGCAGTTCTTACAGTATCCTTGACATTATCACGTCCCTGATCTGCTGTACATATTGCGGATTTTTTTTTCTTCTTCATTATTATTATGTTTTGCTAACAGTTTTGTTATCTCCCCATATGGATGCTCGTGTTTTAGTTTTTTGCTCGATTTTTTTCTGTTTGATTCTTTTTTCTGTTGATGATATACGTGCCGTCGTTGGGGTAGCAGTACTTCAAAAGAATCCTCAAACTCAAAAGTAAACGCAGAGGAGAATTTTCACACGCCGGCACTTCAAGTTCTTCTGTTCAGTAATTCAGTTTAAGTTTACATAGGCTTTGGACAAGGATAAAACTGTTAAAAGGTTGGATTTTTGCGAGAATAAATGGCGGCGGATGTGGCGTATGGGAACTAAATGGAAAATATATATACTTAAAATGCATTTATATATCCTTAAGCTTACAAGCTTTTTCAATATATATTGTATATCAGTTGGGGAATCTTTCGATGACACAGTTCAATTTCCTTTGAGTACCTAAAATATAATTAATAAACGTTCATATAATTACTTTACGTTTTGGTACTCTTAATTTTATTGGTCATTCATAATCCAAAGTTGAAACTATTTTACCATCGGCACCCTCAGGGTTTTTTATTTATTGTTGTCTCTGTCCTGTTGTGATGATGATGCAATTTTCCTCGATCCATATCTTCTTTTTCTGAAAACGGACGGAATTGTATAAAATAATAATTATTAATTCATTACTTAAAAGATGGAATTTTCCCTTAAAAACCTCTCGAACTCAACATGAATAATGGGACCGCCCATGATATGTCAAACTAATTAATTAAAAAATTAATCTATAATTAATAATAATTAATTAATGTAAAAATACATATTCGTGTAATTTCCTTCATAATTCCATCGTTATAGTGTTTGTCTAAATAATCGCGTTATTAGCTCATATAAATAATATTAAAATATAAATATTCTCAGGATTTCCCTTAATTACATACACATGTAAAATGTTTTAATATGTTTAAATAAAAATATTTGTATAGATCCTTGATCATATGATAATTAAAATACAAATTACACAATTTATTACTCAATTAATTTGTAATAAGGAGGAACATAGTATAAAACATGATCAAACGGCCATAGGCAGGAGGCCGTGCATTATTTTTTTTTGTTTTATTATTTATTGCCCATTTAAATTCTTAACTTTTACAAATTTATTCCTTGACGCGCTCGGAATTTAAAACTGAAAATTCCCATAATAGATCAAATCATGAAATGGTGGATCCTATAACTTTATAAAGACAATATACAATCCTCCATTGTAATGTTCCGAAAAGTCAGAGCCCGTGATTGTTATTTTATTCTTTATTGTTACTTAATCGTGGTTTGTTCCGATACGTACTTATATAAAGAATAAAAGTAAAAAAAATTGTTTAATTTATTATTTCCATGATGGGCAATACAATACTGTTTTTAATTTAATTTTGTGATCCATCATCAAAGTACAATTATTATGTATGATCATATAAAATAATGAATAGATCATCAATGTGTACAAAAGGTAAGGGGTCACCATTTTTAATGTTGCGTAACAAATCGTGAGCTCGTGCTAATTGTTACGGGGGCATTGTTAATTTTCTGTCAATACATTTTTGGTATAATTGTTTCAGTTTCCTGTCAGTCATCATAAGAGTCAAACTTTTTATTTATTCATTTTTTATTTATTTTTACATATATATGGGGATTTACAACACAAAATACAATTTATTATACATCCAACATCTATAGAGATACCGCGATGATGATGAGTTTCCTACTGATAATTTTTCAAGACTGACAATAATAATTATAACAATAAATAACATTATATAATAAAATATGGACAATGTTGAATATACTATAATGAAATAATAAATTCTAATAAATAGAATTCAAATCATTTTATTTTGTAATCCCTGCAGGAGCTAAAGCAATAACAATATGTTAAATCTGCTAATTAATTGTGTAATTTAATTACATTGAAATATTTAAATGTGAACCTGCTGCTGCTCATAAGTTATTATTGTTTTAAAAAATAATTGTATTTTAAAATGAGAGTAGAATATTTAAGTACTTCTGTAAATGTTATTGCTGTCAGCCAGGATTAATTTGGTGATTAAAATATTGAAGATTCATCATTTTAACACGCGTATACAGATTTACATATATCAAAACACATTGGTCACGGGATTATATATTTAAGATTAAAATGCATAAGTACTAATTTATTATAGACTTTATAATACTTTTACATGTAATTTATTCTGATTGTTATTATTTTTCTCATTTATTTTCAGCTCTGGCCTTTAGACTGTCAAAGAGACATCGAGCCCCTGCTAAGGTGATGAGAATAAAAGCCACAGCCAGCCACGTTTTATTACCATCATCCTGATCATCCGACACGTACGTTAATTTCATCGAGATTGCAATATTTATTGGACTCTCTGGGATCCCTAAATAATAATAAATAAATGCCTGGAGACAAAATTATTGTTTTTTTTCTGGCCGAGCCGATGAACTATACCGTCTCATTCTATCGTATAGCTGTCGTCCGTTCTTTTAATCATCTTCACTTTTTTTGAAGTATTAATTGCCTTTTTATATTTAGTATAGCTTGCAGACAATAATTATAAAAATAATCCTGCAAAATAATCCATCTTCTGATTTAATGTCATATCGTCATATTATGTATGTATGTCTTTTTTTGTTTTATTTTTGCAGTCCAAGAAAAAAAGGTGTTGCACTGACAATGAATATGAGCTATATGGGATCAATAATAATTAATAAGACTTTAAATTGTCCGCTAATTGCTAAAAATCCGATTAGAAGAAACATCAACAATAATAAGAGTTCAAGGGAAACTTCTTAAATAATAGTTATTAATTGTTGTCATCGTCCGCTATTAATTTGGATTTTTTTTCCTTCCGAGGAGTCCCATCACATTTCACATGTAATTTTTAAATCTGTACTTTATTTATATAATGATAAATCATGGCGGTTGTTCCAGATAAAATGCAATTTGCATTATTTACTCTTATGCAATAATCCTGTAGTTTCATTTCTAAAATGTTAATATGTACCTACCTAAATATTATATATATTTATGTAATAATTAGCGGAATAACAATTTGTCAGAGGTTCGACAATAATTATTGTATTTATTAGCTGATCGATCATTAACCATCACTAAGGTAGGTCCGCCGTTTGTTTCTTGTTGTTATTTATTAAATTATGTAATATCTCCATATGCCTATGGCGGTGTGATGATGAGAAGGGATTAAAAAATACTTTTTTAGCATTAGCACAGCATGATACAGGGCAATAAGCTTATTTTTGCACGGTCGAAAATTATTATGTAGGTTATATGTTATATATTATAATAATGCAAGTCTTAAATTAAAATTGATGGGACAATGACAATCAAAGTAAATGCAATTTTACTGCAGTAATAATAATAATAATGCATAAGTTTTATAAATGCTGCAATAACATTGTTATTGCAACTCTTTAAATTAATTAATTTTGTTTATATATGTACAATCCAATGATGATGATGACAATATAATTCTATATGGGATTTATATTTATCCGTTTAATTTAAGAACATTATATATGTAAATATGTTGAAGACCCTGAATGAAAATTATTTTTTACAGGCAGGATTTCTTGACGGCTGCTGACCAGAAAATGGAATTACACACATACGGGACTTCCCGCTAAGAGGCCGACAGTCACTGAATTACGCAAGATGCCCTTTGATTGAAGTTGAAATACCTTTATACCTTTTCTTAATCATCTGTGCAACTTCATCTGCCAGTTATCGAAATCGACAGATTTACTCTGTGGACATTTGGAAAGGCTTGGTGGAAGTTTGCTTGCTTAAGTTTGATGGACCTCTGATGATCGTGATTAGTTGTGACAGGTCCTCGGACTAAATGTTAAAAGTATTAAATACATATGATGGTGATGATGATAAAGAAAATGTGAGTATAGGAAAATTGTTTGACGGAGTTGCTCAAATCCCAGATACATATCTACTACTGTTTTTAATAATGAATAAACATGACCGAATTGAACGTGTTATTAATTTATCAATCGAATTTTTTTTGTTTATCAGATTCTCCTTTAGGGGCACAACCAACAACGGATAATAGAGCTCCTTTCAGGATTCAGACAATATAATATTTTACTTATGTACATATTCTTTGCTCCTCCGAGTCTGACACAACGTCAATGCAAAAACAACGTTTATTTTTCTATACGTACTTACGCGGAGGAATCCTTTATTCGAAGAGTCTTCTTTTTGAGTTTTGACGCTCAGAGAGCACCTCTAGCTAGTAAACCTTCCCGCAAATAAATACTCCCACGTTCACACTCTCGTTTTCCTCTCTCACTTTCCATCTCGCTTTACCCTTCGACCATAAACCACAAGGGATATTGTTGGTGAAATTATGCCTAAGTATTTTTAACATAAATTGTTTTTACCGTTGTATATTTTTGACATGAATTATTATCATCTTTATACATATCTATATTTTTGTTAATTTTTGTATTAATTTTTGTATTAGTTTTGTATTAATTGTTGTATTAATTTTTGTATTAATTTTTGTATTAATTTTTGTATTAA
>JAQGAK010004470.1:0-12151 GCA_034696945.1 Lipothrix lubbocki
ATACTAGTGCTCAATTGTAATGTTTCCGTATTCAATAAAGAGCATAATGTGTGCATTTAACAAAAGTATTTACATCTCGTTTTAGATTGGTATTTTCCTGACTAACATTGAACCTGTAATCAAGAATTGCTTAATGTATAACATGTACGTACATGTTTATTAGCTATTTCTAGGAAATGATTGAATATTCACAGGATTTTGTTAATTATATGTGACATTTCATAGATCATAGATTTCATAGAGTTATTATAAGTATATAATAATTAATTAGGGTCTTATTTCTAGACCGTTTATTTTACTAAAACTAGATTAATTAATGATTAGCTATGCCATCTTACTACTAGTAATTTATTTAGCCTTCAACGCCCATCTATACCATTTGTGGTAGTGAAGTGGCGCCAATATTAATGAAACCTAATACGCAGTGGAAACAAGCAAGTTTCCGATATTGTACATTACAAAATGGAGGTAGATAAGTGTGGATTCCCTCTCCAGAAGTTTAAATGAGCCGACCATTATGCCAAATGCAGGAATGGATCGCAGTCGCTTCAGCAGTTGTAGCCTTGAACGCTTGTCTATACACGTAAGAAGGACAATTTTCACAAGAGCTCTCATAAGAAAAATATTTTCGGGAACTTTATAAGCTCTTTCGTAAAATAATCCGAAGAGCAAAGTAGTATCAACTAAGATCAATGCTGACAGTATTCGAGTGAAAGGTGAAGAAGCAAAACGAATGCAGCCATACCCACCAAATATTGCCAAGGTGATGCAGGCAAGTTTAAACAGGAAAATGGTAGTACCATTGCTTTGATTGAAGAATTGCACGAAGATTTGCACTTCGCGTGTCTTGACCAGAACATCCGATATATCCTTGTAGTGAACTGGTGTACTACTTAAACAAAACGTATTAAAAATATAAATTATTCTTAATTTTAGGAAAACAGCATGTTTAACGCTGTATGGATTACCCTTTTCTAACCAAATCTTGCACATGTTTTCTGCTTCGCTCTAGCATTGAGATGACAAATTCAAATAACAGAGCATGAATTACAAGTATAAAGACTGCCAAAGACATCAGAAAAGCAATATGTATTGAATTCATTAAATAAAGCAACACGCTGGCCAAGATCCTAAGATTAAATCCATTTGGAATCACTAGAGACGTCATCACATATGGTGCATCATAATTCCAAGTTTGAAATGTCCAAATTATCAAAAACGACAATGTCGCCTCTAAATAATAATATTTCGCCATGATTTCTTGCTTATTGAGACTAGTCAGATCTCTAGTGGGCTTATCTAGAAACATTAATGAAAAACAAAAGAATATTGGAATTATGAGGAAATATGGAGAATTGAATTGTTTAGTATATATGTATGTTAGTATATTATGTTATACATCAACAACAAAATATTCTTTATAGGATACAAAAAGCTGCTCCAACCTTCCAAGCTGGAACAAATTTGATTAAAAATCATAACATTATAATCCGGCCATTTGAAGAAAACTAAGTAGCTGAAGATAACTGCAGACCACCCTGAAATACAGAAGAATATATGCACGGGTGTATAATGAGCACTTTCTTGGCTGGCCAGAAGTAACGAGTGGACGAGTCGTAATGTTATAATGATATTCTGAATGCAGAAATAACCCAAATAAGTTTTATAAATCACAATCTTCCAATGAGTTTTTTGCACGGAGATTCGGTGGTTGAAGTTGGGGGATAGTTTGTCGCCAGAATTGGATTGGCAACAACTGTTTTCACTTCCAGAGGGAATTCCATCGTTATCCACAGTATAAACTCTGATGGGCAGTAGTAACAATTTTGATATCCAAGTAAGCAAGCGCATATTATTCAGATTTTCTCTCCGCACCAGCATTCTGATGTTTTAATTATGCTTAAAGAGTTGTCGAATTACTGATAAACTTCATTAAATTTATTCACATTGCTGGCTTGACTTTTGGAATAGCGAAATATAGTTTTTGATGTTGGTTGATGAATACTGGTTCATTTATGTTTGTAAATCGAACGAATGACATTCGATATTTTAGCTCCCTGGTGTCTTACTTTAAATTAACTAATAAATCCCATCATTACTTTACTATGAAGGCACGTGTGGAACACACAAAGAGAATGTTTGTTATCCCATGAAATGGCTACTTTATACATAATTTATACTGGATAATATAGTATTTTTAATTTGATGAACTATTATGAGTATACGTTTTAGCGTATTTGGGGTAATTTTTATATACCACCATAATGCATGCAGTTAACCAAGTATTTGTATTTTCGTATTACTCGTAATTTGCAGTTAAGAGCAAAGTTGTTATGAAAGATGGTTAAACGTCTGTATGTAAATATGTATAATTATATGTTATCAAAGAACTACGTAATTGATTGATATGTACTCTTTGACATGTAATAAACATGAAAATGGAAGACACATGTTAGCTATAGACTGTGCATTTCATAGCATGGTCCTTAATTACTACCCCATCCAAATGTGTATATATAAAACAAGACAAGTAAATGGTTAGAAGTTTATATGACTTAAATTTATACCTGTGTTGTAATTTGCGAGTCGTTACTGATTTAATTTAACCGATTTGGCGGGAATGAATAGAATTCTTGTGCAAGTACAAGATGGATCATTATTACTTTACTTGTCCCATAAACCTTAATAGGGCTTGAGATGCCCAATATATTATTAATGAATTAGCACTGGCGCTACCCTGCTATAACAAGTAGTGCTTAACTAAACTTCACTTTTTATTTATTAATACTAATCGGATTGTGCTTCCCCCATATTCATGATTTATCCTCCACAACCGTTTACGTCAGTACACACAAGCTGTTCATTGGTATCTCCATTTAATAAGCATTATTACAACTAATATTCTACTACATATAATTAATATCCGCAACTAATAACATACGAAGAAATAGATTCGTAAGCGTTTGTTGGAACTTGAGGCATGCAATCAGTAATTTGAAGTTGTAGTTTTAATCAGAAATTTAAACATTTGTTTTACTTTTTTTAACAACTTAAGGAACTACAAATCAGAAAATAATTAATATGTAGTCAAATGTAGTAGTAAAATGGTTAACCAGTAGGTCTGTTAAACCGAAGATACAAGTAAGTTCCCGATAGCGCACATTACAAAATGGAGGAAGATAAGCGTGGACTCCCTTTCCAGGAGCTGAAATGAGCCCACCGTTATCCCAAACGAAGGAATAGATCGCAGCCTCTTCAGCAGTTCCAGTCTTGAACGCTTGACTCCACAGCTAAAAAGTGCAATTTGCACCTGAGCTTTCACGGCGAAAACATTTTCGGGAACTTTAAACGATCGTTCGTAAAGCAGTCCGAAGATCACAATAGCATCTACAAAAATCAATGATGACAGTATTCTGGTAATAGGTACGGAAGCAAAGTAACGAATACAGCCATATCCCCCGAAAATTGCCACGGTTATGCATGAAAGTTTTATCAGGAAAATGATGGTTCCATTGCTTTGATTAAAGAACTGGACAAACATTTGCATTTCTCGTATCTTCAACAGAACATCAGACATATCCTTGTGTTGTACAGGGCTAATTCAAAGAAAAGAACTCTGAACTATGGTAGTATTCATAGATATTTATGCGGTACATTTGGAGTGCATGTAGTAATGTAATAACATTATTTAAATACCTTCTCCCCAACAAATCTTGTACACGTTTTCTATGTCGCTCCAACATTGTTATGACCAATTTAAACACGAGAGAATGATTTACAAGTATAAATATTGCGCAAGACATAACGGAGGCAATTTGCATTGAATTTAATACATACAGTAATCCGCTGGTTAACAGACTGTGGTTGAAGCCTGTCGGAATTATTAGAGACGTTATCATATAAGGCGCATCGTAATTCCATGTTTGAAAAAACCAAAGCATTCCAAACGTTGATGTGGCCATCAAATAATAATATTTTGCCATTATTTCTTGCTTATTTAAACTTGTCAAACGTCTGGATGGCATATCTAAAAAACATTTTGAATTCATGAAGCACCCAAAATAATTGAATTGATTTAGTGAAAACTAAATTATGCATAATTTATATGTACATTATTATACTTAAATAAAACACATATCCTGTATTTTTATCTTCTCACTCTCACCTTCCAAGCTGGAACAAATTTGATTGAAAATCATTACATTATACTCCGGCCACTTGAAGAAAATCAAGTAACTCCAAATAAGAACAAGCAACTCAGTACTACAGAAGAATGCATGTACCGGTATTGTGTAATCGGAATTCTCATGACTGACAACATGCATTGAGTAAATGAGGCGGAAGGTTGAAATAATGGTATGAATGCACAAGTATCCAATTGTTGTTCTGTATATTAAAATCTTTAACGGGGATTTTTCCAAGGATATTCGATAGTTGTTGTTAGAGGGTGCTGTGCTTCCAAAATTAAAATCACCACGGCCATTTTCCCTTCCAATCCCATCGTCATCCACGGTATACACTCTGATAGGCAGCAGTAAAATTTTGGATATCCATATAAACAGGCGAATGTTATTCAGATTCTCTTCTCTCACCAGCATCTTGATGTGCTGATAAGTTTATTGTGAACAAGAAATTTAGATTTTTATCATCCAAGTATTCTGTGTAAATTACTAACGATGTCTAACCAATATCTCACGCTGTTTGGAAAAAAGAGAGCATTCTTCATTAATTCTTGACAATTTGTAAAATGAATTAATCAAATCCATTAGCATGTTTTTTGGCCTGGGTTATTTGGCTAAGTCTCAGTGGCACTGTTTCGAAATAAATGCTTAATAATTATTGAAAAACAGCCTGATGAAGTATAATGAAGTACCACAATTTTGTCCAAGAACTCCCTTCTTAATTATACTAATACATAGAATTATAGAATCCATAAAGGCGACATGGTAAATATATTTAAGCATTTGGCGAAGAATTATGAATTCATAACTGAACATAAGTATGCCGGAGAATACGTCAAATGAGCTTATCAGTATTAAAAAACTGTAATTAATTTCGTAATTTTCATATTTGCCATAATGTTTATATTTAATCCAGTATTTAAATTGTATCTTTCATTAGAATTTTAGCTAATATGTAACGGATCAAAGGTTTGTCTAATGTATGTACACGCGTGCTTGTAATTTGTAGGCACGAAGTCTAAGGGTCGTATTATTACCCAAGGGAATTCCATCGCAGGGTTTCCAGAATCTGCAGGCGATTCTCCGCTTACGATATAATTAATATACTGTAGATTGTGAATACCCGTCGATGTTAAAGACCCCTAATTCAAAGTGGATACAAGCAAATTTCCGATATTGCACATTACAAAATGGATGAATATAAGCGTGGATTCCCTCTCCAGGAGCTTAAACGAGCCCACCATTATTCCAAACGCAGGAATAGAGCACAGTCGTTTGCGTAGTTCTAGTCTTGAACGCTTGGGTCTACATCTAAGAAGTGCAACTTCGATCATAGCTTTTGATTCACAAACATTCTCGGGAACTTTAAAAGCTTGTTCGTATAAGAGCCCGAAAATCAATGATGCATTGATGAAGACCAGTGTTGACAGGATTCTGGTGAAAGGTTCGAAGAAGCGAATGCAGCCATACCCACCAAATATTGCTATGATTATGCATGAAAGCTTGAACAGGAAAATGATGGTTCCATTACTTTGATTGAAGAACTGCACAAAGATTTGTGTTTGTCGTGATTCCAAAAGGACATTTGATATTTCTTGGGGGCTTACATGGACACTATTTTGAAAAATTAACGTTTTGTTATAAATGCATGTGATTGAATGTTATTTAGGTAATCAAGTATAAATTGATTCGAATTTGATAGCAATTGTTACACAAAGTTCCAGATAAGCTCAATAAAGTTAAAATACCTTCTTTCCAATAAATCTTTAACACGCTTCTTTCGTTGCTTCAACGTGTCAATGACCAATTCAAATACAAGAGAATGATTCATAAGTATAAAAACCGAACTCGAAATTACAGTGGCAACATGTAATGAATTCAATACATAAAGCAGCCCGTTGACAATCAGACTGTAATTGAATCTTAAAGATAGTAGGGACGTCAGCGCATATGGAGCATCGTAATTCCAGGTTTGAAATATCCAAAATATCAGAAACGATGACGTCCCCATCAAATAGAAATATTTCGCCATGATTTCTTGCTTATTTAGACTTGTCCAGTGTCTGGAGGGTTTATCTAGAAATGTATTAGTTTATCACCATATTTATAGTTAATATTAATTAATTTGATACAGCAACAACATATTTTATAAATAAGAAGCATATATTGTCTACATGGTGCTAAATTGTCATAATTGTATACTGCAAGTACGCTGACCTTCCATGCTGGAACAGATTTGATTGAAAATCATAACATTAAAATCTGGCCACTTGATGAAAACCAAGTAACTACAAACAAACATTACCCACCCAGTACCACAGAAGAATATATGGAATGGTATATTAAAATTGGCAATTTCACGACTGTCGAAAAATAGCGATTGCAAGAGGCGGAAGGTTACAATAATATTATGAATGCAGAAGTAACAGATGATTGTTTTATATGTTAAATGTTCCCATGGATATATTTCCGGGGAAATTCGATAGATTTGCTTGGATGGTGATAATGTGTTTCCAGAATTAAGTTTCCTACTATTTTTCCCTACCGAGAGGTCATTCTCATTATCCAAGTTACAAACTCTGATAGGGAGTAGTAACATTTTGGATATCCAAGTAAGTAGACGAATATTATTAAGATTTTCATCCCTAACCAGCATTTTGTTGGTAGTTCTAGGTTACAATTATCTTATTGCTAGAAAATTCAAATTTTATCTTTAATGCTGATAAATTAATAGCGGCGTTTAGTTATTTGGTCGCTAAGTTTGCAACTGAAAAGAGATTCATTAGTATGTATGTCAGCAATTATTGTGAATATTAATTATTTTCACCCTTTGCGCCAATGAGGAAGCAATTCATAGAAACTTGTTTACAACAGGATGGCCCAGCGTGTTGCTAAATCGATAGCAAACAAATAATTATAATTTTATTATAGGTTTCCGCATTAGGACTTAATTTTAAATTCATACAAAATTATAGTAATACAAAACTGTTTATAATTATATATCTACATATGTGCGAAGAGAAAATTTACCGGAAGTTAAGCATGTCGAAATGTTGATGGAGTAAATTACTATTTGTATAAACATTTAACAATCTTGTTTTCATACTAACCACCATGTGTCCATTGTATCAACTGTTTACAGTCAATTGTACATACATAGATGACTATTTTAGGATAAAGCATCGGAACCGGAAATAAGAATTGCCTAGTGGATATATAATGTGTACATGGTGAATTATTTATTTTAGGCAATAAGGCTTACTGAATGTTTGCAGTATTTATACCTAATTTTTTCATATATTTACATTTTTTCAATACACTTTTGCCCATTACAAGGATATATCTAATGTTCAGTTGAAAATACGAGAAAGGCAAATGGTGCAACTATTTAATCAAAGCAATGGAATCATTAGTTTTCCGTTCAAACCTGTTTGCATAACTGTGACAGTATTTGGGGGATATGGCTGCATTCGCTTCTTTGGTTTTACCAGACTACTTTCAGCATTGTTTTAGTAGACAATGCTATTCGGATTACTTTATGAAATAGCTTTTAAAGTTCCTAAAAATGCTTTGAACGTGAAAGATATGATACATGTTGCTTTACTTAGATGCAAAGTCAAGCGTTCGTCTAGACTTGAAATGCTGAGGAGACTGCGCTCTATTACTCCGTTTGGAATCATGGTTGGTTCATTTAAGCTCTTGGAAATGGAATATCCACTCCTATCTTCCTCCATTTATTTTGTAATGTGCAATATCTGGAACTTACTCGTATCCACTGCGGATTATGCTTGAATAACTTCGGCGTCCATTTACATTGTCACCTATAATCGCCATAAATCTCCGTAAGATTTCAAATGCTCGCACCATGATTACAAACCATGCGGAGCTGAGAAGCCATTCAAGTAAACTGTTATTTAAACAGGTTCGTGTTTACCGTGTAACAAATAACCACACCAAGCTGTTTTTACTCTTTTGTACATAAATGATACCAATAATTCAGCGATGAGACAATCGGATTAATTTATTCCCGGATTGACGTTTTTTGGAAACACAGTTAATTCCGAAAGTTAATCCGGATTAGGTACGAATTTATGCGTTAATCCCAAAGTTAATCAGGATTACGTACAAATTTGTACGTAAATCCTAATAGATACTCCGGATTAAATAAAAGTTTGGTGTTAATCTAAACAGTTACCGAATTTAATGAAAGTTAATCTTTCCTATGATTGCAAAACACGTCCAGCGGGAAATTAACTATTGGAGCTGTTGTAAAATATCGATAGACACTAATATAACGTTAATTGAATCCGATGAGATTCCTCAATACGCAATAAAATCGTCGATGCAAAAATATCTCCTACAGGAAATTCTCCATTCATGCAATAACTACTTAATAATATTACATGTACTACACGGATAATTTAATTCGTTTGATTTTTTTAAATGTATCTGAAGTCTATTCACAGTAGAAAAATTTAAACGATCTTCAAAGTATACGTTAATCACAATAGTTAATCTGGATTAAGTACGAATTTATAATTAATCCCAATAGTTAATCTGGATTAAATAAAAGTTAATACTTTCCATGTCTGGCAGTAACACGCCGACAACACCAAGAAACGATTATTCAGTCTTGGACAAAGTTATTGAAATTTGACATTTATTAGGAACAAATATATATATGCATTAATCCATTTTTATTTGGTTTTACGTGGTTATTATATGACAAGCTTAATTTATTCGCGAGCTATATATATGCATTATTTTTATTCATAGAAATATTTACAATGAGTATTAGTCAATAAAAATATTCACAAATTAGTATTCACTCAAGAAAAACATTTTAAATTAATATTTATTTTAAAAAACATTTAACACTCCACAAGTACCTATTGTTGATTGAGGGTATTCATTTAATTGTCCCCACATACATAACGGTCGCTATCGTGACTGGTCCCGCTACGTCTGTTTAACGCACGGTTACGGACCTTCAAGGAGATAGACATTGCGCATCATCCATTTTCAATCACGAATTTAAACGCTTATACGATTCTTCCGTTGCAAAGTCAAAAGCATCCCCTAAAAAATTGTTTTCTGGTTGAAACGCTGCATTTGTTCCTATTTATGGTACCTTTAAAATTAGATGCACTAAGGTCAGTGTCGAATTTGGTAAAATAGTTAACGAGTTGATAAAAAATAAGCACGTTGTACATTTGCAATAACGACACATTTCACAAAACATTTCTACCGATTCGTACTGATTAGTTTATGTAAGCACTCAGAAAAAAGAGGTTGTTTGTAACAGTGCGTCTACTGTAAAATCAGTAAAACTGATTTTCCGTTCAATATTTACTTTATTTCCTTCGTGTTGTCTTTGTTGAGTGACCGGAGGAACAAATTCATATAGACTTTGTAGGTCGTGGTTCTACTTCGGTAGAATTGGATAGCGGTTTCATAGCTAATATAATCATTATATACTCCACTACTACATCTTCTTACAAATTACACCTCGACTTTTCCACATGTGTTCCCAACCCTGTAACTGTCCCTTATGCCCATTCTTTCCCTAATTTCTACTTTTAGTTTAGTGCTGTCTTGTCGGTATTTAAATAGTCCTTGTCAAAATGTAATACATCTGTCGTAGCTCATTTTAATGCACATTTGTTAATAAGTACGCATAAGTACTTTAACACACTTTTGCTGCTTGTTCAGTTTTCATTATGCATACAATGAGAAACAAGTTATACTTACATTATGCAATACTTTTCAGCTGCTAAAATTCTATTCATATTATATGCGATTGATAAATTTGTTTTGTGGTCTTTTTATCAACAAATACTTATACTGTATTCTACTGTTCCTAATGGCCTTTTTGTAACTCCCATTGATTTTGTGTACTAACTCATTCATCGTATACACAAACTTGCATGTAAATTTACTCTCCATATTACATTGTCTTATCGCCATAACCAAACAGTCCTGTCATTTCTACGATTCCCATTTTATCTCGGTTCGCATCAGGTACTTCTAGGCATGCTCTCAAAATATTGCATTACATATGTATACGTATAATAGCTTTCCAAATTATGCCGGAAACCAGAAAAATATTTCATTTTGGTAATGCGATTTCTAGCGCGGAATATAATATGCATATCTTACGTAAGCAACATATTGAACGCGTTTTAAACCCTACTTTGAGTTTGGCTTAATGAACCTGCTATGTGGAAATCAACGCTGGAGATTCGGACGTCGGCAGATTTGAAGACTTTAGAGCCGACGTATGTCGGACGTCGGCTATATTGAGTCAAACGTCGGATATTGGACGTCGGCTATCTGGAGTGAAACGTCGGGAGTTGGACGTCGGCCAACTTAACCCGACGTACGTCGGCTGGCGGCTAACTTGAGAGTTCCGACGCATTTTGTTTATTGCATTTGACATTTTGGGCAAATTCAACGACAATGTGGATTTAATCGCCGGCATTTAAAAATTGCCAACTCTGGATACAAGCAAATTTCCGATATTGCACACAACAAAATCGAGGAAGATGGGAGTGGATTCTCTTTCAAGCAGCTTGAATGAGCCGACCATGATTCCAAACGAAGGAATAGAGCGAATACGCTTTAACATTTGTAGTTTTAAACGTTTGATTCTACATCTAAGTAGTACCATTTGCATCAATGCTTTCACGGTGCAAACATTTTCGGGAACTTTAAAAGCCCTTTCATAGTACAGACCGAAGATCATTGTAGTATTTACAAACACCAGTGCTGACAGGAATCTGGTGAAAGGTGAAGAAGCAAAGTAACGAATGCAACCATATCCCCCAAATATTGTCAACGTTATGCTTGTTAGTTTTGTCAGGAAAATGATGGTTCCGTTGCTTTGATTGAAGAACTGCACGAAGATTTGCATTTCGCGTGTTTTCAACAAAACATCCAATATGTCCTTGCGATAGAGACGACTATTTCGGAAATAAGAAAACCATTTTAAAACTATAATATAATGACTTGTAATATAATATTGAGCACTGTCACAATAAATTTATTGTGAATATTTTTTAACATTATTGAATACCTTTTTCCCATCAAATCATGTGCACGTTTTCTGCTTCGCACCAACTTCGTGATGGCAAATTCAAATACGAGAGAATGGTTTCCAAACATAAAAACACAGCAAGAGAATAGAAACGCAATTTGTATCGAATTCAAGTGGTAAAGAAACCCGCTGGCCAATATGCTGAAGTTGAAACCAGTCGGAACTACTAGAGACATCATTACATATGGTGCACCGTAATTCCAAGTTTGGAATATCCAAATCATTCCAAACACTATTGTCCCAATCTAATGGTAATATTTTGCCATAATGTCTTGCTTATTTAGACTTGTCCAGTGTCTTGATGGCATATCTAAAAGCATTTTAAGTGTTAACATATAGTTACCTGCTGTTATATACCTCGCGATTGCAAAACGTTATTATTAAAAAGTACTAAATATATTTCAATGCATGTAATCTCACCCTCCAAGCTGGAACAAATTTGATTAAAAATCATTACATTATATTCCGGCCACTTGAAAAAAACCAAGTAGCAGCAGAAAAGAAGAAACCACCCAATACCACAGAAGAAAGTATGCACCGGTATTGTATAATCGCAACTTTCACGGCTGACGATAAGTAACGAGTACAAGAGACGGAATGTTATGATGATATTATGAATACAGGTGTATCCAACAGATGTTTTATATACAAGAATTTTCCACCAAGATCTTTCCAGGGAGATTCTATAGTCATTGGGATTGGAGGATGCCGTGCTTTCAGGAATAAGTTGAATACGATTATTTTTACTTTCAATGACGTCGTCATCCACAGTATAAACCCTAATAGGCAACAGTAACATTTTGGATATCCACTTGAGCAAACGGATATTATTCAGATTTTCTTCCCTTACCAGCATCTTGATTTTTAATTATTT
>JAQGAK010004471.1:0-12150 GCA_034696945.1 Lipothrix lubbocki
GCCAAGTCTTATTGCATGTTGTAGAAAAAGGGGAAATATTCCAGCAGTTTCTACTGCGATATGTGCGATTGCAATGGCAAATAAACGGGATAGTCACTTTTGCATTTCAAACTTTAAAAATAATATTCGGACGCTGTAGGCATTCTTATTGCGTTTTAGCAACTGTGGAGAAAGTTACATTTGCCTCTTTAACGTCAATTATTTCTTTGTTTAACTCTATAGAACAAACCTATAAAGACACGGGATATTCATTTGAACTACCGCACCACTTCGGTGATTCACAATAATAAGATTCATTGTAATTGAACAGGACAGGTACTTTCTACTCTTTGACATCCCAATGGTGAAGCTCTGCCTGCCACTCCGCCCAGCTGCCTTTTCCATGAAATTTTGCAGTGCCAGCGACTTACAGTGTATTTACACCGGACTCTGGCTATAAGAAATATCCATATAAGAGAACTCTCTCTGTAAGAGATCCTTTAGACCCGCATATCATACATAGTTATATGCATATTAGATCTCTTTAAGAGAATTCCTATATAAGAGACTGATTATGGCGATTTATAGAGTTCTCTTATAGCGGGATTTCAGCGTATTGGTACATTATATACACACGCATGTATAATATGTACGCCATACATTACAGTAATGCTCATATAGGTATAGTTGGTTAAATTTCCAAAGGTGTTAAAGAATTTGTAAGGACGATGATTCCCTGACAGAATTTTAGCACATTTGCCAAATTCCATGGAAATAAGTACAAACATATATGTATGCATTTTATCTATGTATGTATACAGCCTCCGGGAAATAATAATAAGAGTCAAGCACCCGAAAGTGTGAATCACGTTTTTTTAAATGCCACACGCTCCGCTTACTGTTCAGCATAGGAGTTACATATTGTTAAAGTACTATGTGCTCCATAGCTCCATGCTCTCACATACGCTCCGCGCTCTTTCTCCATATTGAGCTCGACAAAGTGGAAATGCTTATGACTACACACGGAACCAGCACCTTGTACTACAAAATCCGTTACATCTTCAATCAGAATGATTGCATGCGCATTTTAACTAAAGGTATTCCACTTTCTCGGGAATAGTTTAACATTTTCGTTATACATGAACTATGTATATATACCTATGTAATTTTGGTATCCAAACGTTTCGCTAAGGTAAATTACATACATAGGATTCTTCAATGGAAATAAGGTTTGGATATATATTTGTATATATCGTCGGTGGAAGTGCAAAATGGGCTATCTCCATATATGCATCTATAGCTGCAAAGTGATGGACATCCACCATCATTGTAAGTGCAAGATATGGGATAACTCCACTATAATTTACAATTGCCTTGCAGTTGAAATTTTAAAAACAAATGCTCCCGCCGTTTTCAGTTTTGAATGCAATTTAAACGGCAGGATGTCCCATCTTTGCACAGAATAGTTTCGGTGGTGGATAACTCATCTTTTGCATTTAGGCTCACGTGGAGATAGCCCACTTTGCATCTTCACCGACGATATCTCATCTTGCATTTAGGTTCACACATGGAGATAACCCACTTTGCATCTCCACCGACGATATCTCATCTTGCATTTAGGTTCACACATGGAGATAACCCACTTTGCATCTCCACCGACGATGTGTATATATAAGTATACATTGTAAAATAATGTAAATATGTATGATATTGTAATACTTATTCGTTTTTATACAATTTCAAAGGCTCCGGGATATCTGCATTCCAGGGTAACCATAACATTCCACGTTTGTCTCAACGGATTAAATCCTTGCGAGGATAAAAGGAACCCTACACAAACACACAGGAACAGACGAACAGTAGGCGGATGTTTGCGTATAGAAGTAGGTTATTCGACGTGAACTGTCTTGGTGGATGATATGATGAAATGCAAAAGGGAAAAAGAGAGAGTAGATTTCCCTCGTTCTATTACCTTACTACGTATATGTATTTGCTCTCTAATTTCCATTCTAATTCAATTCTACATGGTTGATTCCTTGTCAAAGGAAATGAAACTGTTTTCCCTGCGATCCTTCTTTCTCAAATTTTACGCCGTAACTATACGCCATGCTAGAGCTTTATATTCGCTGGTTGAAGTCTGCCGATATTTGCTCTGTGCCTTGGTGCAAACTAAACTATAGTTTGTTCTCTCTAATAATTCGTATCTTTAAAGGGATTTTCCTCTTTCGTTTCGGTAAATTGACAGGACTTTTGATGTAGACTCAGGCTGGGGAATGTTTGATATTTTAGGGTTTTCCTATGGAAATTTTAAGTGGTAAATGTAGGAATATTCCTTATAATGGCTTCATTTTATACGTTTTGGTATAAAATGCAAAGTTTTTTCAGAACGCTCAATTCACACTTTCATTTGTACAGGCGAGACTTTTCAGAAACTTTCTACTCAATTATTCCCTAGAAAATGTAAGAATTTTAACTATCTGTTAGAAACTAAGAATTTAAAAAAAATTTAGAGTCCTGTCTACATTGATTTTATTTTCGTTGGAAAAATTGTCCAGATGAAAGATTCAGATGTTTGTCCAGATGTTTGATCATGTTTAAAAAGTTTTGTAACATTGATAATGCGAAGCCACATGTCAAATAACATTGCCGGTCAAAAGTTTTGTAACCTCAGCATTTTTGTTTCTATTCTCAGCCTCTTTTGTAGCCCGACATCCCAATTATTATTACGGCGCTCCCCTTGAGAAGCAGAAGTAAGATCATTGAAATGGACATCCGCACTTAATCCTCTTTCTGCACGTTTGGCAAAATCTGACACCACAGTGCTGATGACATTGCTGCGTGGTAGTTTCATGAAAGAAGTGGATAAATTTGTGGTTAGGGCTTACAATTTCATATATACGAAAAAATGTGTTCAAATCCTTCCGTCGTAGTTTTTCCAACGGCGTAAAAAATCTGCTGCACGTTTCTTCCCTATATGTTGTATGTAATTATAATGTAAGTTATGTTTGCTATGTATATATAAAGACTTTACTTATACGTATATAAAATTATATTATCTATGTGGACATTTATAAATTGTACGTATACAGTTACATACATAAATCCTCATGATGTTGATCACGTCCCCGTGGTAGTTGCTTGAAGAAATTGCAAATGCCCAGAAAGCACTTTTCTTTCCCTTCTTTAGAGATGTCTCAACTCCTTAAATGTGTTAGCAGAGTGTGACTGTGATTGGGGGCAAGTACATAACTTTTCTATTTTCCCACAAAGGTGCACGACGAACATTTTCTCTACTGATTGCGAACTCCATTATGCTGAGTCCTCAGGGTGTGGAATCTCTGTTCTGTTCGCAGTTTCTAATGCCCAAACTGTGCTTACATTATTTTCTGTCTTGTCAAGATCTACAAACGAGGTTGACGATGACGTCAATGATAATTTCTTGAAAATCGCGAAGATTTTTAGAAAAATATACTGAAATTTATTTAAATTTAAAAAACAATTTCTTACGAAATCCCACAAGTTTTTTAAATTTGTATTGAAAACTTCACTTCAACAGTTGTGGAAATTTGTCAAGGATTTCAAACGAAAACGTGTATCATGATGTACCAGAAACTCTGTTTCTTGTACACTGAACTCTCGCTATAAGAGAACGCTATAAATGACCAAAATCAGTCTCTTATATAGGAATTCTCTTATAAAGAGAGTTAGTATGCATGTAACTATGTATGATATGTGGGCCCAAAGGATCTCTTACGGAGAGAGTTCTCTTATATGGAGATCTCTTTTTACGCGGGAGTCTGGTGTAATGGAGAATTGCACTTTCAAAAATCGCTATATGTCTTCCAGTTTGATGGAAAGCTTGGAAATTTCCCTATACAGTGCTAAACTATTTCAAGAAACTTTGCGTTTTTTCAAAAATTGTAAATTGCATTTTCCTACTCCAATAAAAGACAAGTTTTGGGACTTGGACTGGCTTTTACGGAGATAAAATACAGTGTACAGTGCGTGTGCGGCTTTTCATTGATGTACTCCGACCATTTTAAGAATTCTCATGTACAACGCCACGTGCTGCCTTCGTGTTATCGAGCTACATCTAGAGATAGAGAAACTGTATGTACATTCCAGTTTCGACCGACTTTCCCCAGAATGTCAATACGAACTCAAACTCCCAGTATCTTCATTCTCATCCTGACGAGAATAACAAATAGTGATGTGCACTTCAATGTCGTTTATATTATAAGACTATTCTCTCGTTGATAAAATGAAATGCCTTGGAAGTCTCTTGACAATCCTGTACGTTCATGCATTTTTTAATGGAAACTTGTATTGAAAATTATGAAAATTCTGACATTTTCTAATGAAAACTTGCGTTGAAAATTATGAAAATTTTTACATTTTCTAATGAAAACTTGCATTAAAAAATCTTGAAAATTCTTGCATTTTCTAATGAAAACTTGCATTAAAAAACCTGAAAAATTCTTACATTTTCTAATGAAAACTTGCATTAAAAAACCTGAAAAATTCTTACATTTTCTAATGAAAACTTGCATTGAAAAATCTCGAAAATTCTTGCATTTTCTAATGATAACTTGCATTGAAAAACCTGAAAAATTCTTACATTTTCTAATGAAAACTTGCATTGAAAATTATGAAAATTATTGCATTTACCTAGCGAAAAGTTGCATTGAAAATCCCACAATTTCCAGCTTTTTCTCATGAAAATGTGTAAAAAACACCTACAAATGAGCCCATTTAGCAACGTAAAGTTGGAGAAAGTATGCTGAAGTGAAAGCGTGTATTTACGTATATGTACACGTACATCATGGAATGGTGGAGACTGGGAGTGATCCACCACCGAGCATTTGGCACACGCTCCATTATCATATTCATGACATTGCTCTCCCCGGATATAAAAATATAATGCCTCTCTTATGCACTGGGATGACTTCCGTCGGTTTCCCCATTCCCCGCCGTTCATCCTTTCTCCTCCTCCGTGCTAGAAAATCCTATACCTTGCGATGATAATAAGAGATAATAATGTCAGCAGTCCAGATGTAACCGTTGATAGTGCATCTTATTCAATGTTCCCTATCTATATTTTAATACTACTGTTCTCCTCATTCTTTTTTCCTACTTTTCTTTATACTTAACTCCTTTTCGATCCAAAGATTCTTTCCCCCATCTCCAGCTCTTTAAAAGTACAATGAGATTCTCCGCGGCTCAAATGAGATCCTAACAACATCGTTTCGCTCGTCATTGGATCTTCCTCCTTTTATTTCCACGTGCATAATTATATCTCATGTCTATAACTTAAAGTCGATGGAACTGAATTTTTTTTATTATTCTTGTGAAATTCATTACTGTAACTACTTTTATGCTTTCTCACATCTCAATTGAAGGAGTTCGGAATGAGAAAAGACGGCGGGAGCAACAGTGCTATGGAATACATTTTATATACGGAAGCCTATTAATGAATATTTTATCTCCGCATTCAATCAAGTGGTGGTTGGTGGCACTTTATTTATACGACGGTCTTCCTTCTTTATACTTTCAAGTATATGCTTTTGTTATGTCAGTGCGCAGTTATAACTTCTCGTCGTTGAAGAGGCAAATGTAACTTTCTCCACAGTTGCTAAAATGCAATAAGAATGACTACCACGTCCAAATATTATTTTTAAAGTTTGGAATGCAAATGTGACTATCCCGTTTATTTCCCATTGCAATCGCACATAAGCGGTAGAAACTCCTGGAATATTTCCCCTCTTTCTACAACATGCAATAAGTCTTGACAGTAGATTTCCAAAGCAGCAGCGGGATTTTGCTTCCCGTATAAATGCGCTATACTTATGACAATGTAAACACATAGGCCATGCTTTTAAACGACATAGACTGTTTTGCATTGGAATATTTGTGAAATTTCTTGTAGAACCGTAGTAATTTTTATTATTGCTTTTTAGCAACTGTGGAGATAGTTATATTTGCCTCTTCAACGACGGTATTCATTCATATACGTGTAGTATTACATATCTATAAAGCAAACATTCTTGCCAAAATTGCCTAAAAAGCGGAGCCCAACTTCAGGGATATTAGTCACTGGGTAGAAAAATGTAAAAAAAACTAGAGAGCTTATTCCTCACGGTAAAGGAATAAAGGAGAAAACTGTCTTTATCTACAGGAATAGGAAGCACGTGAGGGAAGAGACTGACGAGAGAAAAAGGGTCAGTCAGCGCTTTCCTCCCACGCTCGCCCTTCATAGACACTTGTAATTCTAATACAAACTTCTTGTTTACAAGGAGTTTTCCTCGAAAGAGAAAGAATTTTATTCTCTCGCAGTCGTCTCTATTATTAGGCTGACATATATTTTGGACTGATTATATCATAAGATATCCATAAAACCCAAAGAGTTCCTCATAAATTCCTGTCCGGAATCCTATATAAGAGATCCTTCACTCTTATCCCTTCAACACGTCCGACGTTTTTACAAATATATGAGTCACTCTCGCGTAATTTGCCACGTAATTCAAGGATTCTTATGCTGTATTTGAGCATATGTGAGATATCCATGGTAAGGACTTGTGTACACCGGACTCTCGCTATAAGAGATCTCCATATAAGAGAACTCTCTCTGTAAGAGATTCTGTAGGCCCGCATATCATGCATAGTTATATGCTTACAAGCTCTCTCTATAAGAGAATTCCTATATAAGAGACTGATTTTGGAGGTTTATAACGTTCTCGTATAGCGAGAGTTCAGTGTACTTATATGTGGAATTGGGAAACTCTCAGGAAGTAGGAGGTGAAGCCAAGTGAGAAATTAGTTTTTCCGGGAACAATCGTCCTCTAACGAAGCTCTGGTCAGGCCAAGTGTGGAATTATTTTCACATATTTTTTAAGTTCTGGATTTAAATGAGTTTTTCTAAGAATGCACGGTTTGCAGGCGTCTTATAAATCGGGGTCAATTTCCTCCTTCGTGTGAGGATCTAGCTAAAGCGTTTTTATTTTATTACTTTCCAATTACGTTTTTAGCGGGAAATTCCTAATTGAATTTTAGAATTGATGAGGATCGTTATTGTTACTTCGGCAAGGTGAGAATTCAGGACTTGATTATTGTGGGGGATCGTGGGAGTTTTTTGAAATTAGCATGGAAATTTACGTAAGGAATTAGTAGAGTATTTTGTATTTTTAGATCAACTTTTCTATTTTCACTTGAGTAATTATGCAATTTCCTAAATATTTATGTAGAAGATATTAGAAATCTTGTTTTGGTTCAAATGTTTTAATTTCCGTCAAGATGATTTCTGAATTAGGAAAACTCCGCGACCGTGTTAAAATCTTTTGCAATTTCTAGCTTAACAAAATTCAGGCTGATAAATTACTTGAGGTTTGTTGAATTTTGTAATACAAGAAGATGTATTACACAGCCCAAAACTGGAAATGGTAGTGAAATTTAAAAAAATTCCCAAAAAATGGTGGAAAATGTAATTTTGTAGCAAAAATTCACTCACGGAAAATCGTTAAAATCCTTGGAATTTCCTAGAACAATCCCCATTAGAGAATCCAGAAAGCTTTTATTTTCTAATGGAAAGGACTAAAAATTAGTTAATTTGCATAATTTATTAGCTGGCACAACGTTGTTACAAGTTGGAAACGTAGCGATCAGAGAAGTGACTTTTTTCTCATCATAAGCCACGCGAACTCAATCAGACAAAAAGTGTGACAAGTGTTAATGGTATTCCCGCCCGTGGCCCTTAATTATCCTTGGGATCTCACGTACAATGGAAGGTGAGTCCCAAATTAGGAGCCGCGCATGCAACACACGCAATAGTGTACCAAATATTAGGTTATTTGCCTTTAGGAAATACACATCAATAATTTGTACACAGAAATATCATCCATATATGCTTATATAGCATATAACAAATAGAGATATAAAGACACCTTACAAAAATATTTATACGGATTTTGGGCATCTATGTTTAGCATATTTTATGCATTTTATTTGGGGTATATCGTCGGTGGAGATGCAAATTGAGCTATCTCCATGAGCTTCTATAGCAGCAAAATGGGCTATATCAATGTGCGTCTAACTCCAAAGTGGCCTATCTGCACTTGGTTCTATAGCTACAAAGTGGTGGACATCCACCATCATTGTAAGTGCAAGATAGGATAACTCCACTATAATTTACAATTTCTTTACAGTTGAAATTTTAAATACAAAAGCTCCCTCCGTTGTCAGCTTTTAATGCAATTTAACCGGCAGGATATCCCATCTTATTAGCACTGAATTGGTTCGGTGGTGGATATCTCATCTTGCATATTAAGGTTCATGTATGGAGATAGCCCACTTTGCATCTCCACCGATGATATACATACAACTGTACAGAGCCTAATAATAAAATCAAAGAGGGAAATGACGAGCCACAAAAATATTACAAAGTAAAGTAGAAGGATTCCTCAATTCCTTTCATATTTTTCTCCTTTCCCCACGACTGAAATAGGCCCACTGCCGTCCTTTTTTTTAGCATGTGACTCCCGAGTTTTGAAGAGAAAGGATGACGTCGGTAGTGTAAGATCGCATGTGAACAAACCTTCAAGTCGTATTTTTCAATCTGTATCTTTTGTATGTGAAAACTATGGGATTATATGAATGAATATGGATGTGTAGAAAAATGAAATACACAAAATTTATATATCTATAATGACTCTATATAGCACATATACTCTCAAGCATGCAGTGACTTACACAGAAGGTAACATTGTTTTTTTTTGTGCGGAACAAAAACTTTCGCCATAGTCACAAATTTTCCCAAATATCTTTCAATGTAACAGAAATATATAAGGACGTACTTGTGGCTCCCACTGAGGAAACTTGGTTACTATAGTTTTTCCGTTGGTTTTGGGACCTTCCACTCCACGATTTTTAGCTCATCGGCTATTTATAGGATTGAATATCCATGTATGAGTTACTGTTATATAGAAATTTTGATCCCTGATACTACAAGTATGAGCAATGCATAACTTTGCGTTGAAAAACAGATGAAAAATTGTCACGTTATGAACTTATTTTATTTAGCAATAAAATCCGAAAAACAAACTTTCTTTGTATTACTTTGCATTGAAAATTTCAAAAATTTCTTCATTTTCTTATGAACATTTTGGTTAAAAAATCCTGGGATTTCTAGTTTTTTGTAAGGAACCTTTGCATTGAAAAATGATAAAACCTCTGCACTTTCTAGTGAGAATCATTCAAAAATTTTAACAGTTTTAATCTTTGGTGTTGAAAATTTGCATTCAAATTTGTGGAAATTCTTGAACTTTCTATTGAACGATTGCAATAAATTTTTTAAAATCGTAAATTTTCTTCAAACTTGCGTTACTACTTGTGGAAATTTTTGAATTTTCTAATGAAAACATAAAACAATATTTGTGGAAATCCTTGCATTTTCTAATGAAAACATACAATAATTGTTTTTAAATCCTTGCATTTTCTAATGAAAATTTGGATTACAATTTTGGTTTGTAAGTTAAAATTTGGAATTATTTAAAACTGAAATTCAAAAAAGTGTGAAAATAAGTCATGGTGTTTCTAATAAAAATTTGCGTTTTTCGTTAAAATCCTTCCATTTTCTCATGAAAATTGAAATTAAAATGCGTGGAATGTCTTGAATTTAGTAAAGCAAAGATGTAATGAATAATCGTAAATATTTAGCATTTCTACCGCAAGCTTGACTGAAAAAATCCTGGAAATCCTCGCAATTTACCAACGTCGCCAATAGAGATAACAAATGTCTGAGCACTCTTGAAGAATGCATAAGTGGCAATGTGATATAAAAGCACGAGCCCGAAATTATATACATCTTTATTCCTATTATTAAACCAAACGTGCACATTGTGTTCATATGTATGTATACATAGTTATATAAGTACCTCTGTACATATTCCCCGATCCCGGTGAGTGTATACAGACGGAGCTGAAGCGGGGGATTCATTCACGAATTTTTATCTCAAGACCTCCATGGAATCTGCTCACCATACCCATAATAAGTTTTCTTTTCCCTTATTCTCTCTCCCATCCCAGGCTCATCCGTTCTCCAACCCACAAAAGTCAACCGCGTCTACGATGGAGGTCACGGATATGCATTTAAGGTGTGTGTCATAAGGGAGGAGTCCGACTTCATTCATTGAAAGATAAAACTCGATACTGCGTTTCCTTTCTTGCTGCCTTATTGTATGTATTTTCCCTCCAAAGATTTTATTATGACGTCTTATCATATATGTACATACAATGTACAACCATTTTTATTTTCATTTACATCGTCCACACGTTGCTCACGTGCATAACAGGAACAAATCTTTGGTTTAGAAAGTAAAGGGCAATCTCCATGTGAACCTAAATGCAAGATGAGATATCCACCACCGAAACAATTACCTTACTTTGCATCTTCACCAACGATAAACCTAAAAGAAAAAGTCAAATTATTGCGCTATGTCAAATGCAATTTAACCGGGTTGTCCCATCTTGCACTGTTGATTTGGGGGTGGATATCGCATCTTGCAGTTAGGTTCAAAAGAAGATAGCCCACTTTGCAACTCTCCAAAAATGAAATGCATTTCCCCCATTCACAAAATACAAGGATAATAATAATTATATGGACAAAATCGAGGAAGATAAAAAATAATAAAGAAGTTGTACTCCACAAAGTTAGAGATTATAGGTTTATTACAGAAATATTCGGAGCATAAACCTCCTCATATGAATTGTCATTAAATAACTTGGCGTATAGAATTACATAATACAGAAACTTCATTGAAAGATTGGAGGAAAAGGTCATTCATAATGCACAATCAAGTATCAAAAGCATGATCGGATTTATTACAGAAAAAAAACTTTAATTCATGTGACGAGCATGTTCAGGAGGGGAAACGTGTCTCATGATGATGATGATTATTATTATTATTTTGTATATATAAATGCACTATGTACATATGTGGGCATATATAGAAGATATGTAGGAATCCCTTTTACAAATATTCTTGAGCGTTTCGAGGAAATGAAAGAAATTATTATGTCTAATGACACAACTCCAGTTTTATTTTTAGACTCACAAATCGACTCCAGCACTTAAACCCATATGCATTAGATACAGAGCCTGTGTACGTAATAATTTATAAACACAAAGCTCGAGCGCCGGCATAATTATACCGGAACTTATTACTCCCCGAAACTCCGAAGAATAACTTTATGTCAATGTTATTGACCGCCGAACGCGAGTAAAAAAGGGGAAGAAAAAGAATTTTCTGTACTCTCAGCATTCGCAAAATATCCCATATATTTAATATCCATATACCTATGTAATGTGGATGAGTGCTATATGTGAAACACTCTATTTAATATTATTATTAGGAGCATATGGAGTAGACTTGTATGTACATGTATAAGAATTTATGTACATAAATGCAATGCCATAACTAATGCAATTGAGACGCTCCTGAATAATACAGCACGTATAATGGAAGGATTAACTACGGGGATCCTGAACTTCAAATCCAAAAAGTAACTACTTACGATTAGGTATGTTTGGAATATGTACATACATGCTTTGGCATATGTTATGAGAAATATGATGAAATCAAGATTTTACTTCCTCGTTCTTGATCTTCAACTTTTTTACCTCTGCAGTTTATAGCTTCTTATAGATTTTAACAACCTGGATTTTTGCAGTCGCGGAAATGTTTAGGGCAATACATATGTATGTGAGCATTTTCATTGCAAATCGGGAATGAAAGTTTTTACGTTGAAAAAAAAACTTGGTAATAAAAAGGGAACATATATAATTGTTTAACTACTTTCTACTATTGTGTATGGAAAAGAATTTTAGAATAATATAAAATCATTCAAAATACATTCATAGCACATATAAAATAAAGTTTAATAATTACTAAATTAATACACAATTAATAGACAGTTGACACAAAATTAATATAAAAAAAATAATACAAAAATTAATACAAAAATTTACACAAAAATTAATACAAAAATTAATACAAAAATTAATACAAAAATTAATACAAAAATTAATACAAAAAATAATACCAACATTAATACAAAAATTAATACAAAAATTAATACAAAAATTAATACAAAAATTAATACAAAAATTAATACAAAAAT
>JAQGAK010004472.1:0-12147 GCA_034696945.1 Lipothrix lubbocki
TTGCTTAGCTAATCCCTACAGCCAGTTAAAATTTCAAGTCCGTAGCTCTCGGACAGGGTAAGGTAGGTACTTGTAAGCTAATTCAAGCTAATAACTATAGCTTGAACAATGTGGCTACTTAATTATAAAGTACATAAATACTGATCTTCACATATATACGTTTAATACATATATGACTTAATACTTGTACTGTCCCCCTTACGACAAAATTTTTTATCTACCTATATAGAATTTAAAAAAAATTAACTAATTTAACTTTCACAATTTATTATTTTTGTACGTAAAGTATTCGATGTCAGAAATGCGAACTTACAATAGTTTTGAAAAAATCTATATTTTGCAAGTTGCAGAGTGCATCCCGAAATTCAGTAGTTTTGAAATAAAAAAAACAATGATGAAAAGGCTTTAAATGTCCTAAGCAAGATAGGCAAATACATGATTACATAAAGCCCATGCTTGGCTTTTTCATATTCCAAAACTGCAAAGATCTCTGGGAAAGTTTATACGAACAAGAAAGTGTCTGATCAATACGTGAAAAGTGAAAAAATTGTGAACTATCTACAACATACATCTATCTATGTAAAAATTACTAAATGTGAATAAATTTGCATTGCAATCGAGAAAGTGGAACAGCTGACTATTGTAAAAATGTCTGTCACCTCTGCAGTGATCACAATTTTGTTACAATCACTATCACAATAGTAAAATGCATTGGTGTTGAATAGCTGAATTATCAGAGAGCTTAAATTCACTTATTCTTATCATTAAACGCGAGATTCAAACATGAGACATGAATGTGTTCAGAAATTTGGGGCCATTTTCCCCTCGTAACTAAATAAAAATATATGTTTGAAGAAAAATATATATCTATATATTATTTTGTGTCGAACTCGTCTCTAGTTTAATTACTACTACTCGTATATGGTGCAAAATCACATCTCATAGTGACAAATAGGATAATTTGCAATCGAGACTACAACTGGTTCCCATTCTGGACTACTGTATAATAATATTTGATGCCGTGATGCATTGTGCTAGCAATTCATGAACTGCCTTTAAAAATACTAAAATTTATGTCTCAACAAGTACCTGGTTTGACTGCAGTACCCTTAGAGAAATAAACCACAATCTACTACTAATAATGACAGAATGATACCTCACGCTCTGTAACAATATCCTACAAACACGAACACATTATTCGGACTATTTACTTGATTTGGTGATGTGTTCCATCCTATTAACTTTTATCTTGAGATTCTCCTTTACAATATAATACTACTGCGTGTCATACTGAACTGATAACATGAGAAAAATTTCTTTCAAAATTTTCACTACACACTATAGAAGCAACGAAATTTAAGGAAATTAAATAGCAACTTTAAGAGTGAAAAAAAAGAATAAGTCACATAATGATATCACCACAATTAAAAAGTTGAGCTTGAGCAGCATACAGGATGACGATTAAAAGTATATAAGAATATAACGGACGGAAGAGGCGGTGCAAATGCAATAAGGTACGGTAATAGAATTTCGATAACGATTTTTATACTAAACGTCACAGTTCGACAGTATTCGGCCCATCGCTTACCTCTTGTAAAAGGTCTTGGGCAGCTATAGCCTTCAAAACATTTTTTTTCGAAGTTTCTTGAACTTCCCCACCAATTAAAAGTTCGTCAAGAATGAAGTAAGCTTTTTCGAAGTTGAAAATTATATCCAATTCACACACCTAGATCAAACAACAGAACACATTTTACAAACCAGTAGTTAGGTACATTTCTATTATAACCTAATAACCTATAAGACTGCTACTGTAATCTACAGAATTTTTACAAAATAAAAAACTTTATTCCTTACACTGCCAAAGTATTTGTCCAGCAATTCAACATATCGATGAATAATTTCTAAACATAGGAGTTCATTATCCTGCTGTTCGATCGCGCAGCAAAAGTACAGACTTGCATACCTATAAGTACAGGGAGTAAGTTTACTTACATGACTGCCGCTTAATTACTTTTAATAATGTTTAAAAATAATTACATCATGATATTATAATTTATAATATCATTAAAGAAATATCAAAAGTGTATGCACAAGTCCAAGAAATTATGTATAGGTCGAACTGATTAACGATCGTCAATTCAATAAATCACTTATATATGCTTCGGACTATTGACAATTCAAAATCCGATACCTCTTGTAAACGATTTTTAAATCACGCCATT
Source organism: Lipothrix lubbocki (assembly GCA_034696945.1). Classification (NCBI taxonomy): domain Eukaryota; kingdom Metazoa; phylum Arthropoda; class Collembola; order Symphypleona; family Sminthuridae; genus Lipothrix; species Lipothrix lubbocki. Next base: position 2,223 of record JAQGAK010004472.1, read on the forward strand.
CCAGAAACGAGCACATTTTCGGTTTCCTAGCAAGGATCGTGGTGACCAAGTCCCTCGTAATTTTCTTCCGGGCTTTATCTGGCTGGGCCACGTACCATTTCTGTAGCCTGAGCTTACCCTGTCGGCTGAACAGCAGCATAAATTGCATCTGTGACGAAACATTAAAAATTATACTTATATATTTTACTAACCCAGTTAAAATTAAAACATTTCTCAAATAAATTAAATTACTATACACACACATTATCCGTAATACACCCTCTGGCTTTCATTCTTAACATACGAGGCCGAGGATATGTATAGGAATTTTCTGCCTGACAAGATTATTTTCCCAATAACGTAAACCCCATTCATATCAAATATAATTTGAACATCCAGCAACATAATAATTATATTATATAATTATAATTAATTATAATATTTATAAGAAGGACGCAAAAATTACCATTTTAAGAATTTCAGTTATCTTTCAGTGTAGTGGTATAATACACAAGAAGAAATCAAATACTTCCCCAGCCCCAGCGTCTCAATCCCAACTATGAATACTACGCAAACTAATTAACTATATTCAATAAATATTATTTTAATAAATACTACGCCGTATTTGAAGGTGTTTTAACTCTAAAACAATAAGGAATAATAATATCACACGTTGAAACACCCTTTATGACCCTTTACTAAAAGATCACACGTCGCAGAGCAATGTATTTATTACGGTGACGGTGACGTGACAGGCGGAAGGCGGAATGGAGTCATGGCCGACGTAAACTTTCCCTGTGCAATGCACAGTGTGCATCCTGTCCTGTATCATATAATGACGATCTATAGGCTCAACAATCTAAGCACTTTTAAACTTTCGCGTTGTATGTACAGCACGCAGCTTAACCACATAGCTTTAAACTCTTCTTCGTGGACATAAGAACTCTGTAGCGCGAAGCAGAGCGGCGCGGAATTCAAGAGAGAGGGCTATGCCTTCGAATCCAGGTAGGAGTTATAATTTATGTTGTTGTTTTGCAACTTTACACAGGTTAGCTTAAATAACAAATTAAATAAAATAATACCTAATACATTTTTTAATGTTAAATATTAAAAATTAAACCTTCAAGGAAATCTATACTATTAGGCATGCGTAGAACAGGACTGGTAGTATTTTGGATTTATTTGTATTTTGAATGTATTTTTATATTTTGGATTTATTTTTAAATTTTGGATTTATTTGTATTTTGAATGTATTTTTATATCTTGGATTTATTTTTATATTTTGGATTTATTTTTATAGTTTGAATTTATTTTTATATTTTGGATTTATTTTTATATTTTGAATTTATTTTTATATTTTGAATTTATTTTTATATTTTGGAATTATTTTTATATTTTGGAATTATTTTTATATTTTGGATTTATTTTTGTTGTTTATATTGTTTTATAAATATATTTTAATTTCAGTTAATATTAATTTAGCTGACCGTAAAGCATAACAATCAGAAGCAATAAATAAACCCATCGTTGGCTTTGACAAAATTTTAAAGCACACGAAATTGTGTAATTTTACATCTCAAGGGATACAAAGCCGTAGTCTCCCAGCGGTTTTGCACCATTCTGCCTCGCGCTACCACATTATTGTTAGAAGGGTACAGAGTTTACAGCAGTGTGGTAATTTGTGTAGCGCTCATGTTGCGCTATCGCGAAATTTTAAAAGTGCTGCTTCATCAAGAATATATTAAGACAAAGGAGCAAAGGCGAATTTGCTGACAAAAACAGTTGCGTGTTTTAAGTTGTAATTCGCTGTTTGGGAGATTATTTAAAGAACCATCTGTATTGATATCATCGGCGAAGCCGATGACTTTTACGCTAGTTATAATTTAATTCCATGACTCCCCGAATCCCGAAGTATTTCATCTTGTACTTCTAGTCATAGTCACTAAAGAGTAGTCTTCTAGTATTTTATTTGTATGTATCCGCAAATCCGCACTATCCAACTATCCATCCATTTCGATTCCCCTTATATTTTAAATAGCATATCATCGCATCGCAGGTCGCAGGCGAATATTTAATCCCCATCTGTCTAGAAACACGCATACCTACTATATTGTACACAAAAACGGTAATAACTAACATATTACCAAATTATTTAAATTTATTAATAGCTACATACAAAATATTATACATACTTTATTAACTAAATAATTAAATATAAAATGTACATTCCGGAATTTACCTGTTCTGGTTTTGGTTGTGGTTGTGAGCTACAAATATTGGGGCTCGAGTTATTTATTTGGCAAGGGAAACGTTTTATAAAGTAAAAGGGACGAACTGGTGATTAACTGATTAAGGATTGGACGTGTAAAAAAATTATATGTAAAAATAAAATAATGGATCCTATAACGTACATCCTAACGGACGGAAACAATGCTGCTTGTCTTGGACTTGAGCCGTGGGAAAGGCGACGTAGGTTTAGCGTCTTATTCCGATTATCGCAAAGCTTCATCAAGCACTTCTGCGGCATATTTCTCATCATTCTGTATCGAATCTTTGGACCGCGCCTGGTCACCCGCTGCCTCCTCCTCTCCGTCGGCATTCATTACCTGGAACTCGTGGCAAGTGCTGTCCTGTCCCTCGCATGTCAAGGCGTCCTAGCTGTAATTTGGTTCTGCAAAACCGCTTTATTCGCTTATAATCAACAACAGCAAGATGGTTGGCAGTTCTAGAATTGGTAATATTGAGAGCTTTGAGGCCCCCGGACCGGGGTCCGTTTATACTCGTCTCCATGAGACTGGCACTCTGGACGACATCAAGTCATGTCCGTACAATCCTTCCCATGTCATGAGCGCCAGTCGTTTCCAAACGCATTTGATCAAGTGTCGGGAGGTGAGTTTTATGTTTTTATTAAAATAATATGTAAATTATTGATTGATTGATCAAGCGACTCTAAGGTTGAAGGTATTATAAATTGAATTATTAAATCTAATTATTTTTTTTACAATAATATCAATAAATTAATAATTATATTATTATTATCTTGCTAACTAGGCGCATAATTGTGTCTATTACTGAAGATGCGTTGGCTTAATACGTATTTTGTATTTCTTTGGGTTTTATGTAGATTAGAGATCAAGGTCATATGGTTATGTTGAAAACGATAACAATACTACAAACACGAAGTGCAGCCAGCGACACTGATAAACATGTGGTGTCTGGTGTCTTACACAATTGACCATGAAGTCGATATTTAATTAATTATTATTATTAAAGTGTCATTGTTGGATGATTATTAATTTTTGGCTTCTTTCTTTGGATTGATTGCAGCAAAACCCGGAAAAGGCGGCGCTCATTGACATTTGCCCCTACAACCATGTTCATCATGTTTACCGGGACAAAATGGAGCAGCACATGGTGGTGTGTCCCCAGTACCACCATTTCCAACGCTCTGTCATCCCCAAGCTTAAGGAGAAGAAGGAGCGGGAAGCAAGGGGTGAGAAGGGATAATTTGTCAAAGATGAAAAAATTTAATTTATTGAAATCAAATAGAATTAGAACGAAAATATTGTATTGGCTTGTTCCACATCTTGCATTTTGATTATATACGATGGATTGTACAATTTATGTGGCCTTTAGGTAATAATTTTAGTTTTAAAATGGTTACGTGAATGGGAGAGGGAAAACCGTAATCGCAAACAGCAAAGCGATTCACAAACCTTAATTAATCGTAGACAGTGCACTGTTTCGTCCTTTAATATACTTGACATTTAACAGTACTGTTGGTGTTGACTTATAAAGTTATTTTTTAAATAAAATAATGTCGGTAATAGTAATTCATTATTCCTGTGGTAGCCCTGAAGGTGATTACTGCTTGTAATTGAAAGCTTGGCAGTAAACTAGAATCGCTTTAATGAACCGCTTATTCAAATAATTAAAAATGATTATAATACATTATCTATTTTTGTATCTTAACAGAGCGTGCGGAATCTGTTGTGAGTGCTGGACAGGCTGAGAGTGATTTGGGAATTATTGGAACTCGGAACCGTCCTGTTCAGCTGACTAAGGAGGAGCAAGATTACTTGCAAGGTGAGATCAACCTTGCATTTATTATTTTAATACTTCTCAATTTTTCGAGAAGATTAGCTTATCTGGCCGGAGCCGAGATTTTTTAAGAAAGAGGAAGTACTGCCATACATCGGTCGTTATTAATTTTAATTTGTTTGACTAGAATGGCAGTGAGATGTTGTAGAAGAGCTGTTGTGGTAATGCAATTGGATGACTGATACTTAAGAGCTGTGTAATTGACTGAAAAGGGCTTATGGACTGATGGAAAAGATCTCGCGTATTTTTACCACAATCAGATTGAACTATTTCGACAAGATTATCTTATTTCTATATCAATGTTATAATATAGGTATAATGTAAACAAGATGTAAAATTTATAATTGATATAAGAAATCGATTATTTTTATTTGGCATTGAAAACTCTACAATAAATGGATTTTCTATTGTTGTTAAACATGTTGCGTGTAGTATCGATTTCGTTGAAATTGTGTTTTTCTTAAGTGAATAACATTCAAATTCTAGTGTTTGGTACACGTACTTATACACCAACATTTACAAATATTTTCACATGCCTTCGTTCAGGCCATAAACATGAAATTGCACTGTAAACACTCAGATATAAACTTTGAATCTATTTAATTCGTGTGAACAAGCATTCTACACGGCCAACTTCATCTTAATAAGCTACTTATTACATATAGAGCATCCGAACAAATACGCTGACGACATCAGAGCACCACAAAATCGATTTATTAAATAATTTAAATAGGATCGTAGTTCCGATATTTGTAAATAAATTACATCAACAAAATATACAAAGGTAAGACGACAAACATGTTCAACTCAATGCATTTTTTTCAAGTAAAATAATTACGCATGTATTTAGTATAGTACACCATAATTTTAGTTCGAAATGTATGTACAAATTGCAGATTAAAAAAAATTAGGATTCCAGATCATAAACGAATAGCATTTCATTTCTTTGTAGTCCGAAGTCTGAAAATGTGGGCGGCTCTTCATCTTCACTGCAGGGCTTACAGGGAAGTGTTCGTTTGGGGAAATTCGTCGCTATCTCGAAGAGATCTGGGGACATGGGATGACTAAACACAAAGTTATAGAGGTGCTGAAAGAGAAAAGGTTTTAGTTATTTAAGAACAATCTATCTGCCCAACACACGGCGAAGGTTCCAAAAGGCATGCATGGTTAATTTACTAGCAACTTTATAAAAACTTACTTTCAAGGAATCGGTACTGAGGAAACGCCGTTCCAGCCGCTGCCCATTGGGAAGTTTAATGACTACCCTTACCACGTTCGGAGCGTCTACAGCAGGTTCCTCCTTGAGGTTCAGTAGCGTAACAGACTTTCTCTGCTTTACATTCTACACACAAAATTTCTTAATTTTGACAACAAATGCTTTCAATTTTGAAATTGAATGTTTACCTCTTTTCGTTCTTTCTCCTCATCTACAAGTCTTTGCTGCTCCAGTTCTTCCTGTCGCTTTTTCTCCTCTGCCTCTCGTTTCTTTCTATCTTTCTCTTGATCAGCACGAAGTGACTCCAAATAAGCTTCGTCCTGCTGCTGTCTCAGAGTTTGTGTCATGCTCCGTTCTAATCGATCCTGTCGTTCCGCTACCAAAAATGCCTCATTATCAGCAACACCTTGATGTAAACGAGCTAACAATTCTTCTGGATCAATGACTCCTTCAATCCTACATAAAAATAATTATAAAATTTTCTTAACCATATGTCTACAATCTTCTTGGCAGTTGCAATTTCCATAAGCTTGAAATGAACGTTTCCTCATGCATACATACATACAACCGATACTCACTAACCTTGAAACAACTGTCATTCGATTGTTTTTTAAGACGATCAATGCCAGAAAAGGGTATGTATTTTCCCTCAATGCTTGAGAGGTTCGATACCCTTCAGGCTTGCTGACCGAACAGCCCCAGAAGATCATATTCTCACGGATCAGGTCACGATAACCTTGATTAGGCATGACTAATCGACAGAATGCAGCGGTGTCAATGTGATCATCACAGTGTAAATACACGAGCAGAAACTTCAGCTCTCGTTTTGCTTCTTGCAATGCCTGACTATAAGTCCCCTAAAAATGTTGTCAAATAAGATATTTTTTAGTTCAAGGAAGGAACATTTCAACATCGAAACCAAAAGATTACTATTATATTTTCTTACCCTGTAGAAGTCTGGATGAACAGTTCCGTACTCTGACTGGTACCTCCTTATGAAATCATCTACATCCGCAGTTGGATCTGTAATAGCTGAATTCAAAAATATAAATCGAATTAACAACTTACGACCGTTTTCATTTCAATTAAAAAACCATCGAAATTTGTTAAGTATGTCATTATCTCGCCTTGATAATTACCTCGTCTTGGATCGCCACGAATGAACTGAAGGCCGTAACCAATGAAATTCCATAAATATCGAAAAAAGAACTCTACAGGAGCGGTAACCATTTTCCAGACCCAGGTAAATATGGAAAATGATGACGGTGGTGGTCTCCTTGCTGGAGCAGGTGGATGTCGATTTACAGAATTAGCAGAGTTTGAATTCGAGGAGCCTGCCTGAGCTCTTCTTGAAGTCGTCGGACTTTGAGCTTCTACATGGTTATGATTTTGGTAAGGTGGTTGATCCATTGGAGGTTCGAATCCCATTTGACCATTAATTGCTGCTATAATATCCCAATTGTGTCTGTCTAAAATCTGGCGAGATGCGTCGATATCTTCCACTCCAGTTATTTGCTGGTTAAAGAAATCACACTCTTTCAAACTTTCAATCATAATCATGAATGATAACAAAATGGAACAAGAATTGATGCACATTTTGAATTAAAAATAATGATTGAAAATATATATGTTAAAAAAATATGAAAAAATATATACTTGAAATTCCAACAAAGTTTCCATCTCCACTTCCCCAGCTTGTGGGGGCGGGGGAGTGTTTGAGCTTTCTTCTGAGTCTGATGAACTCATTGTAAATACTTGAAATTCAGCTTTTTTCTTAGATCTTGTAACATTAATCAATCCACACGTTTAAAGCAACCTTTCTAGAAGTTGTAATGTAATCAGTAACCGTGTAAATGATTAAAGATCAAATATCCGTAACAACAAATTGCTACAGCTCCACCAATTCTTTCCTAAAAATTTTCAGTTTCAAAATGTAAATTTGATTCCTCCCACACTACATCCTCCTTACTAAATAAAAACCTTATAAACGAATTGCTTAGGTCATTTCATTGTTCGCAATAATAACAACACACGTAATGTTTCAGTTATTACAGATTGAAAGGTTGATTACAAGGAAACTGCAAATGTGCCAATCCTATAACATTTGAGCAATTTAATACGAAACAAAAAAAGTTCTCCTTTTTTCTGTCTATGGGTGGGTAGTGGGTTCACTCACGTCCTTTAGATACACTAGAAATTTTAAATTTTATTTTAGAACCTTATGTTATGCTCTGGTACATTTATATCTAAAATGACAGAAAAACCAAAAATATGACTTGTTTTGGAATTCGGAATTGGACAATGGGATCAAGTCATTCAAGTTTTAGTGGAAAAGAAGATGTCGCACATAAGTTTAAAAGGTACGGCGGGGAAATTTGGCAGTTTGAATTTCTTGCATAATTCACACGTGAGCTCATTAGCTCATAGCTCATCAACTCAATGAGAGCGTTTTTTAGCACTTTTGGAATTTTGCGGTGCAAATTGTACGTGTACTAAACAATCTTTGATTAGTGATCTTACGGTAACTTTTTGTGCTGAATATTATGAAAAATATGCCATATGTGTTTGGTCGCTATTTCGACTTGTAGAGCTAAACGAGCTTAATTTGTAGGTCTAAATTGCACATTTCTATGCGAAGAAATAAAAAATGTTTAAAAAATTCTATGGAGATAATAGGGTTATATTTCATTTTTATCAAATATGGTGGCCATCGGTCGTACCGTTTTCTGGTAAAACCACTAAATTGGACCTTTTGCGCCCCGTACATGCAAAGTTACTAAAAATCGTTTTTAGGCTCGCTTCGTAGAAAGAGAATTGATTGAAATTAAGAATAATTATTGAAATGATCGATGATGTCCGGAGGTCCGTGTGTCTGATTACAAAATATCTCTCGAACGAAATGCCTTAGAAACATAAAATTTGACACACTTGCAGACAAGGGGACAAGTAATATACCTATTGAAATTCAGGGTCGTCAGAGCAATCAAAAAAAGTTATAGGAGTTTGAAATTTCGAAAATTTCTGCATTATACTTGGCTATAGGGTATAGACAGGACACTGCAGGGATACATGCAAACGTCTTCATCAGCGTGACAGGAAAAGAGAAAGAGAAGCTTTAAAGCTGTTGTTAGTTCAGCGCTGGTACATACTATGGGAAAGTATATGTCCCAGCAGAGTCGCTATACTATATAGGCGTCCGTGTTTAGTCATATATGTGCATGTTGCGGAGTGCCTTCTGCAATATGTACGGACAATGCAGAAAACTATGCATTTATCTAAAGGCAAGGGAGTGCGTTATAGTAAGAGTACATACTTAATTCTATTACACAGTATCAAGAAATGTACTCTGCAATGAAGTAAATACAAGTACATGGTATTATTAGTAAAAATTAAATATTATTAAATATACATAACATGCATATATTATATATTATTTAAATATAAATAATATACATAAATCTGTATTATTAAATGTTATTTGTAAATACATTATATTATGTATATTATTATATATTATTTAAAAATATTTAATATTATATATTATTATGCAGATTATATATTATTTTTAAAAAAGAATATTTTATATTATTATGCATATTACTATATAATATTTAAAAATAAGCAACATTACATATTGTTATGCACATTATTATAAATTATTTATAAATGCATAATACCTAATATTATATATTTTGCTTATCATGAGCACGGTATCTGCAAACGTTTTCAATGTATATACTACAGTATGGCATATATGTGAGTGCTGTTGACCAAAACGTTATTAAGTGTCTATACTACAGTATGGCATATATGTAATAATAACGGTAGTGAATTGCTTAGCACAGGACGTATAAAAAATTCGCTCCAAAATAAGTATAAATATCTTAACAACTAGGGGCAGTGGAAAAGTGAAAATTAAACTGGACGATAGGGGAAAGCGAAATTAATAACACCGTGATCGAAGATTGGCAAGATATTTGCTCGAATTGGAACTAAATTCAATAAATTAAAATCAGAATTTTGTGAAAAATAAATAAGTAAAAGTATAGCAGAGTGCGTGAAGGTGACCTTCAAAACTATCTCTTGTGGAAAGCCAGAACACATACAAAAAGGAAGGAGCCAAGCGCACATAGCCCGGCAGCTTAATCTATATGCAAAGCTGAAACAAGCACTGCACAGTCCTGAGCTGTCCGGGCCTCTCACAAAGATAAGTACCAATATCTATCTCTCGAGTATATATATATTTACATGTAAATATAGTACAACGATAATATACACTACCCAAAACGATACAATAACACAACTTTTTGTGTGACAATTAGAAAGTCAAGTCGATCAAGAAACCAAAAAATGAACACAGCAGAGGGAGTGACAGAGAGAAATATTCAAGCAGGGGATTCTTTCATCCTAGGATACAAGAAGGGAAACGCACAGCCACAAGAAATGCCGGCAAAACCAGCGGAGATTGATGTCAAAAATGCAACAGAAAAAGAGATGCTCATATACCTGGTTGACAAGAGTAGATACCAGGATGCACAGATGACTAGAGTACTGGGAAGAGTGCAAGAACTGGAACAATACTGCGACCAACTGTATTACGACAATCAAAGCCTGCTGAATGAGAACGAC
>JAQGAK010004473.1:0-12145 GCA_034696945.1 Lipothrix lubbocki
TATCAATAACCGTTTAATTTGAAAATACCCTAATGACCAAATAACGTATCCGTATGAAAACGTTATACAACACTGGTCTCCACCATATCTAGTCAATAGTAATTATTATTGTTGTACAACCTTCGAAAATGGAAATAATTTTCATCATACAATACGTTTGTTAAAGTACTTTTCAAATTCTGCTGCTGTTGCGATTGGGAATCGTTTCGGGAAAGTAAAACTGTCATTAAATGCCTTCCTAAAATTGATTTTCTTAAAATAATTAAATTTAAACCGCATGAGAGAATAAAAAGTTGAAGAAAATAAGCGGTTTTGTTAAACATTTACCTAATTTGTTTCATGTTGGTGAGCTTGACAAAATCGGGTTAAAATTTCCTGGACCAGCTCTATGTCGTAATTGCTTCGGGCAATATTTGCTTTTGATTGGCTGTATTTGTCTTAAAGTTTTTGCGATATGAGCAATAGTCAATACATTAAAATATTGCAAATGAAAGAAATACATACAAACGAATAATAAAAAATACATTGCCTACATAAATTTAACAAAGTAGGCCTACATCTGTACTTATGTAGCAGACAGCTGACATGTCAGCGCCATTAATTGAAATTATGGTAACAAGAAATATTAAAGGATGATCATTTAATTTTTCTTGGACATCGTTGTTTAAAAATGTATAATAATATTCAAATCGTTATGGAGAAAAGAAAAATGTGCGCCATTTCTCTGTTCAATGATTTTTAATTTTGATGATAAAACTTTGTTACGTTTTTCATAAATCTTTTCCAACAATTTTCCATTCCATTTTTCAATGTCGGAAATGAGATCTATAGGGAGATTGGGACTCTATAAAATACTTGAACTCACCTTGTCACTTAGCTTAATTAGCATTTATTATTTAGATAAATAAAACGTCAAGCTTACCTCATTTTGTTCCCTTTAAATTTTGATAAATAATAAAACCTAATATTTACTAAAAAAAATTTCGTGACACTGAAGTATTTATGTACCTACTTGTGCATGTTTCAATACAATAAAATCATCAACTCAAATTTATTTAAAAGCACTACATTTATTGTACTACACAAGCGTTTGTTTTACAAGAATAAAGTTGATTTCAATTCAAATCTCATTTTGGATTAAGTTGAGTATTTATAAATTATTGATGTTTTTGTGCACAAATTGTAATAAATATTGAAAGTTTTCCAAAAAGCAAAAGCTTACCAAGTGGTTCGTTTAAATTCTATTTTCCAGTAGCGGATATTCTCAAGTAACATTGTCCAAACCTGGAGAAAGGTTTCTCCTCAAGGTTACCAATGACGTACAAAACGGTGACGATGGTGAGCATTGCAATAAAAAAGCGATGGAGAATATTATTGTAGAACGCACAACTTCTAAATCTGTCAAGAGAGAGATATTTCATCAGAAAATATTTCCAGAAGATAATTGTCGACATCAGAAATTTAAGCAATCTAAATATCTACTCTTTTAAGGCAACACCACTCTAATGTAAAAATATTTCTACGAATATTCAGTTTGATTTTATTTTGGATTTTTTATTCACATTTTGAAATTACTTTATCCCTGAATACGTACAAATAACATGTGTTTGTTTAGGTATAAACTCCAGCTCCTCGTTTGCTTGATCGGCGTCCTACAAATCTGGATAACAACCGTTGGTTCCTCGGTGGGTTATGGCAAATATTGTAGTCGCGGGAGTTATGTTGATTATTGTCGCGAGGGCCTTACGTGCGCGCACGAAAAATGTGTATGTAAAGACTCCAATACTATTTTTGATAACACTTTGGGTAAATGTGCCGTGAGAAATTATCACACGTGCAGGAAAGACAACAGTACAGTTCAGGAGGCACCTTGCTTTGCCAACTCAAGTTGTAACACAGATGGGTATTGCGATTGCGACCGAGGTTTCTATGCCCATGTCGACGATCGGTAAACGTGTCGTCGTGCAGCAAGATATTTAGAAAAGTGCAACTACAATACTCGCTGTGCTTCTTATTTAGGTCTCGATTGCTTGCACATTACAGATACTTGCCAGTGTAATCAGACTTCGAAATTTTTGGACCGTGAAGGCAGATGCGTTCAAATAGCCGGCCAGCCTTGCAAGGAAAATAACGAGTGCCGAAATGTTTACGGCCTTTACAATTTAATTTGTACGGAAGGAAAATGTAGTTGTGATCCAGAAACTTCCGTCTTCGACAAGATGGATTTAAAATATTTGAATTTTAACTGCACAATTGTGTCTTTTTACAACAAACGTACCAATCAATGTCTAGGTAAAACGGAAAAACCCTGCCTGGCTGGACTTTGTGAGCCCAATTCCCATTGCGTTTATGACAAAGAGAAGGCCAAACACACCTGGTATTATTATCTTCCTGGGACTTGCAAATGCCTTCCGGCCTTTGCGTTTTCGTCACGTGGTTTTTGCGCAAAAATAACTTGGTTTGCGACCAACGACAATGCAGTTGTCCATATGCCATCCAACGATGGAGTCCTACAGAGTTAAAGTGCGTAAGTCCGAGTGGAAAATCATGCAATGATTTAATGTTGTGTGCGGAGAATGCTGAATGCAGGACAACAAGTAATTCTAGCGATGGACGTTGCCATTGTAGAAATGGTTATACAGAAGACAATAATGGGGACTGTAAAGGACTTTCAGGAACGTCCTGTGTGAAGACTCCCGATTGCGACCAGATTTCGAATCTCACTTGTATCAATAACACTTGCAGCCATACGGCCAAATATTTGGAAAAATGCAATAGCACCACCCCCTGTATTCCTCACTTAGGTCTTGTATGCTTCAACAGTACTTGCCAGTGTGAGGATCGGACTTCAAAATTCTCTGATGTGGACGGCAAATGCGTTGATATTATTGGTCAGCCTTGCAAGGATAATACCGAATGCGGAAATGATTACGGCCTATACAATTTAATTTGTACGAAAGGAAATTGTAGTTGCGACCCAGAAACATCCGTCCTTGGCGGAGCTGGATTAAGACGTGTGAAATATGATAACGGGAGGATTCAGGAGTTCGACAGTAACGTCACGACCAACAAATGTTTGGGTAGAATCAAAAAACCCTGCATGGATGGATTTTGTGACCCCAATTCCTATTGCCTTTACGACAGTGAACAGAGCAAACTAACTTCGTTTAAATTCCATCACGGCACTTGCAAATGCCGGACAATGCAGATGTCCATATGCCAGCCAACGCTGGAATTATAGTGAGTTAAAGTGCATAAGTCCATGTGGAGGGCCATGCAATGATTTGACGTTGTGTGCGGAGAATGCTAAATGTAACACATGGAGTAACTCCAGCGAGGGAAATTGTCAGTGTACAAATGGTTATAAAGAAGGCAATGATGGGGACTGTAAAGGATTTTTGGGAACGTCCTGCAAGAAGACTCCCGAATGCGACCAGATTGCGGGACTAACTTGTATCGATAAATCCTGATCATGCAATGACTTTCAAAAGTACGACAGCCATTTGGAATTGTGCGTCGGTCTTGTCGGTGCCAGTTGTGATCTGATAAAATCCCAGGAGGAAAGGCAATGTGTTGAAAATGCAAGTTGTTCGAAGTTCCGACGTCATGTGACCAGAGGCAAGTGCGCTTGCGCTGAGGGATTCGTTGTCAACGGGAATTATACTTGCGAAAAAGACAAAACGCTGGAATAAATATGTACATACCAAACAATTTTAATGACGTAGCCTGCTCGAGAAAACTACTACTTTACCTATAATTTGTCCATAAATAAAATATTGTTTTACGCAAATCCAAATTAATAAATATGTACACATTTATAATTCTCAAACGCATACCAGTTTCTTTTAAATTCAAAAAACTCATCGTGAGTTTGTCTAAATACTGTTCCTCATTCTGCTCATAAAACACAAACTCTAAACCCGTCACAAGTTGGTATTCCATCAGAAAATATCTCCAGAAGATAGTAGTCAACGTCTGAAATTTAAGCGATATTCTAAATTTCTACTCATTTAAAGCCGTACTACTCAAATGCAAAAATATTTCTACAATATTTAGGTCGATTTTATTTTGGATTTTTTAGCTGGTATATGTATTGAAATTAGTTTATCCGCGGATGCGTACTAACAAAATATATTTGCCACAGGTATAAACTTCAGCTCTTCATTGGTTTGGTCTGCATCCTACAAATCGGGATAACAACCGTTGTTTCTGTAGGGCTGGATTATGGCGAGGGATGTAACCGGACCCAGGATTGTGACACCGAAGCACTGCACGGAACATGTGGGTGCCGGCAGTACAATACTGTTTTTGATGCCTCTTTGGGTAAGTGTGCCGTAAAACATAAGGGAACATGCGGGAAATTCCCCGGGTCAAAGGCGTTGTCGAATTGCGTTGCTAACGCCACCTGCAGAAGGTGGGGCATTGCCTTTGCGACCAAGGTTTCTATGCCAATTTTAATGGAACATGTAGTCGTGCAGCCAGACATTTTGAAAATTGCAGAGGCACTCGCTGCGCTACTGATTTAGGTCTCACATGCTTTAACAGTACTTTCCATTGTAAAGGTACGACAAAATTCTCTGGCGTTGAGGGCAAATGCGTTGAAATCACTGGCCAGCCCTGCAAGGAAAATAACGAGTGCAGAAATGTTTACGGCCTTTACAATTTAATTTGTACGGAAGGAAAATGTGGTTGCGACCCTGAAACTTCCGTCCATGGCAAAGTTAGTTAAAAATACGTGAATTTTGATGGCTGGGTCCGGACTATCTGGAGCAACAAAGACAAGTCTAGCATCAATCACTGTCTGGGTAAAACGGAGAAACCCTGCCTAGCTGGATTTTGTGAGCCTAATTCCCATTGTGTTTATAATCTAAAGAGGGCCAAACGCACTTCATATGAATTCCTTCCTGGCACTTGCAAATGCTTTCGTGCCTTTGCTTTTTCATCGCGTGGATTTTGTGCAAAAATAACTGGTACACAGTGTGATTCAAACGAGGACTGTTCCGAAGGGTTGGTTTGCGAGGGACGATGCAGATGTCCATATGCCGGCCGGCGATGGAACTCCACCGAGGCAAAGTGTGTGAGTCCAAGTGGATGGCCATGCAATAATTTGACGTTGTGTGGGGAGAATGCTGAATGCAAAACATTAAGTAATTCCAATGCAAGAAGTTGCCAATGTAGCAACGGTTACACAGAAGACAATGATGGTTTCTGTAAAGCATCGTTTGGCACGTCCTGCATGATATCTTCCGACTGCGATCAATTGTTGGGACTAACTTGCATTAATAAATCTTGCGCGTCCAATGGCTTTCGAAAGTACGATAGCGGTTTGGATTTTTGTGTCGGTTTTGTCGGTGTCGCTTGTAATCCCATGAAATCTCAGCAAGAAGGACAACGCGTTAAAAATTCAAGCTGTTTGAAGATCCGACGCTATGGGAAATCAGGCAAGTGTGCTTGTGCGAAGGGATTTGTTGTCAACGGGAACTATACTTGCGATAAAGACAAACAGATGGAATAGATGTATGTAGATCTACACACATTTATTGAAGATTTGCACAGCGTTAAAAAGCTTGATCATGTAAATGTAAGTATCATAAAAAGTAAAATATAATTTGTTTCAATTAATAAATATCAAAAATATAATTATTATAACTGACTGTGAGTATGTAGCCGTAGCAATATGAAAATAAAGTAGTATGGTGTTCTGGAGCTTTCGTTTAAGCACATACTTATAACTAATCGTAATAAATAATCACCCACACCCCCTAAAGTTTAATCTTGCATTTTTGCATGTGTTTTGCATATTGCATAATGGTTAAACGTGAAAATTAAGGAGCAAATAATGGAACTAATAACTAATGCATTCATGCCTGCAAAGGTAAGTAAATAACCAAAATCAATAATAGTGGCAATTTTCATTTTAACACTTAACCCGGAAGTACCCAACGTGAGGATATTTTGTTCATGCCTTGAGAAAATCTAGAAACTTCCCGACGGATTTTGAACTTGTGTATATACAAAATAATCGTCTCGGCGCGCTGCATCTTCTAAAGGAAACACTAGCCAAATCGGCCGGTAAACACGGGAGATAAAAATGGCAAAATCTAGCACATCATTTTTTTGCCACTTGTCAGTGATCTAGCGTGGAAAGAGTAAATTTTTTCGGAAAAATGCCTGAAACAGGTGTCCTATAGAATTCGATTTCCAATCGAATAGTAACGGTTATAACTCGATCGAATCAAAATTGAGCGAGTTATGGACGACTACAGTTTTGAAAGTGGGTGTTCCGCGACAAAATGAACTAATTTCGCCAGTTGAAAAAAGTACTTTTCCAGAAAGTGAAAAATACGTCACTTCGTGACGTTTAAAAGCATTTTGCGCAAAATCGAAAAATTTCAAAAAAATATCAAAATTCTTTCCGCCAGTTTCGCCGGCGATACTGGCCAGCGCCAAAAAGAGTCCATTTTGTTTCATAATTATAGCTACAAGTGTTTTATACTTGCATCAAAAAAATCCGATTTTTCCCGGGCTACCGTTTTGTGTAATTGCAAAAAAACTGTTCCCAAACCCCTTGGGTACTCCAGGGTTAATATGATAATTATTTTTTGCTATGCAACACAGCGCTATCGCATCACATTTGTTTTTTAGCACGCTGCATTCTCCAACAATATTTAATAAATCTACTTTATGATTTTTATTATTAAATTATTTTTCGCACGACCCAATAATTAAAAGCTTGGGTAAATGCGTATGTAGTAAATAACAAATTGTCATTGCGGATAATGTTCGCCGATACATGATAAATTAAATTAACTCTAATTGCATTGATAGCATTATATCGTCGGCCAAACTCCAGGATGTGCTATAATCATTTCTAACTAATCTCTAGAAGTACCAAAAACAGATTCTCGTTAGTTCACTAACCCCAGAATGTACCAAAATCATGCATGGAGCGGGATACGAGCATCACGTCACGCTCGCTTTCCGCGCCGTGAATAATTTTGACACATCTTCGTTTTAGAAATTTGAGCAACTTTGCTACGGTACATTTTCAGATTAGTGTAAAACCATTATGGCACATTCTGAGGTTTGGCCGACGACACATAGTGTTTTTGAATTTTGATGATAAAGAGTTTACATCTTGATAAATTGTTTACATACAATAAATTAAAGTATCAATTTTGTTCAAGTCGAAAATGAGCTCTTTAATGAGATTGAGACTCCTAAAAATACTTGAACTTAGCTTGTCATTTAGCTCAACGAGACGTTTACAAAATCATGCTTTCTAGATTTCCTTCCTTTTAATTATTTTTTCATGGATATAAAATGTTATACTAAATATGTTGGTAGGTCACGTATAAATGTGTTCAATTACTACTTTATTAAAATCAGCAACTCATATTTATTTCAAAAGACCATGCGGGTGTTGTAATACAATGTATCGCGCCTGTATTACGATAAAAGTTTATTCAAACATATTTGAATTGCGTCGAGTAAGTTATTAACATATATTTATAAATTGACGTCAATATATGTTTGTCAATTGTAAAGAAGAATAGCATACATTGACGATTGTTAGTTTTACAAGCAGCGGAAGCTGAACAAGTGGCTCCTGCAAATCTAATTTTCCAGTTGCGGATATTCTGAAGTACAATGATCCAAAAAATGATGAAAGATTTTCCTCAAGGTCACCGATAATCCACAAAGAGAGGAAGTTGTTGAGTGTGGCAATAAATAAATGGTGATGAGTATTAACGTAAAAAGCACAACCTCGAAGTCCGACAAAAGCTATCTGTCAGAAAATATCTTTAGAAAATATGAAATTTAAGCTAGTCTAACTTGTGATGAACGTAAATAATGGTTATCGCCTTAGTGATGCGTGGAAACCCGTTATCCCCAAAATTAAAATTAAAAATTAAAAATTAAGTTTTTTGTTAAAAAGTAGAATTTCCTTAATTTAAAATTTAGCTTTTAATATTTAATCACACTATCTGTCATTATTAGCCTGACGATGAACACAGATGTTGTTCAAAAGCTAGCAATCTATTAATTTATGAATAAAAATTGTTAATTAACCACGTAAGCCAAGCTAAAAAATGGATAAAAGCTAGTCTAAATTTCTACTCATTTAGGACAATACTGCTTTAAAATGTAAAAACATTTTTTGAAATAGTAGGTTCGTTTTTAACTGTTACGTGGAAGATTTATTTTATTTAGTCCGAAGCTTATTTTGCAAACAAACTGTTTCGATCGTCAGCGGTACAGCACATCTGAATTTTAAATTTAAGTTTACACAATTCAAAGTTTTTTTAAACTTTAAAAGTATTTAGAAATATTTGTATTATATTATTTAATAAATGAATTAAAGGACACAAACTGTACCAGAAAGCTCCACAGAAAATTAATTAATTTCCACAGCTTCTACCACGTACCAGTGAAAATGAATTCATATAGAAATGGTTTGTTTATTCTTTATTAGTTCGCGTTTATTTTGTGCTTATTGGTAGTTTTAATTGTGTTTATTGTTGTGCTTTAGTACATTTTAGTTTTAATTTTTTTTTTATTTAAATTATTTTATTTGTGACTGTGCACTAATGACATGTATTTGGCAAGGTATAAACTCCAGCTCATTGTGTTCATGGTCTGCGCTCTACAAATCGGGACAACAACCGGTGTTTCCAAAGGGCTGTCCTACGGAAAGACATGTAACCAAACTCGGGATTGTGACACGGAAGCATGGCTACGTTGTGTGGGCGGAAAATGTGAATGTTGGTATTCCCATACTGTATTCGATGAATCTTGGGGTAAATGTGCCGCAAAAGCTCTGAACAACTGCGGGTTGACACACTGCGTTGCTAACGCAAAGTGTAGCTTGCTACGGATATGTTTCTGCGACGAAGGATTTTTTCAGACCTCTAACGGATTGTGTAGGCGTAAGGCTGGTTATTTCGAAAATTGCACCAGCATTCCGTGATTTTGACTTAGGTCTCCAATGCTTCAACGACACTTGCCAGGGTCGAGGGACAACTTCTTCGAAATTCTCGGAATTCAAAAACAAATGTGTAGAAATTAAGGGCGAGTCTTGCTGGAAAGACAGCGATTGTCGGAATGGCTATGGCGTTTACAATTTAAATTGTCGGTCAGGAAAATGTGAATGCCCCTACTGGGTATCCGTCTTGGGCGAAGATAAAGTAAAATATCGTTATGATAAGAACCGCTTTTATGAAAGTTACAGCAAATACCCGACCAACAACTGTTTAGGTAAAGCCGAAAACCCATGTATGAATGGATTTTGTGTACCCAACTCCTATTGCCTTCACCACGGTACACCGGGCAGCACTTATGACGCCATTTATAAAGACTATATCCCTGGCACATGCAAATGTATGCCGGGGTATGATTCTTTACGGTCTGGTTTTTGCGTAAAACCCACGGATGTACCGTGTGATTCCAACAAGGACTGCTCCCATGGCTTGGTTTGTGACGGACGTTGTAAATGTCCATATGCCAGCCAACGATGGAACTTTGCCGAGGTTAAGTGCGTGAGTCCAAGTGGAGGGCCATGTAATAATTTGACGTTGTGTGGCGAGAATGCGGAATGTAAGGCGTTTGGGAATTCCAGCGATGGAAGTTGTCAGTGCAGGAAAGGTTTTGTAGAAGGTAATCACGGGGACTGTAAAGCTTCTTTCGGCACGTCCTGCAGGAATTCTTCCGAATGTGACCAGATCGCGGGATTAACCTGTATCAATAAATCCTGCGTATGCAATGACTTTAAAAATTACGATAGCCATTTGGATTTGTGCGTCGGTCTTGTCGGTGCCAGTTGTAATCCGATGAAGTCCAAGCAAGAAATACAATGTGTAGAGAATTCAAGCTGTTTGAAGATCCGACGACAGGGGACAACAGGCAAGTGTACGTGCGCCGAGGGATTTTTTATCAACAAGAATCATACTTGTGATAAAATCTAAATGTTGGAATTTTTATTAATATTCTACGTAAATCAAAATAAACAAAAACTATATACATTTACATGTTTTCATTTCTACCATCCTCCTCCAGCATAATTATTCTTGTTACACCATCTTCGAAATTGAAATAACTTTCAACATGAGTTCGTCTAAATACTGCTCCTCATTCTGCTGCTGGAGCGAACGAAAATCGTTTCGGGAAGGAAACATTTCAGTCAGTACTTTCCTAAAAAAAAGATTTGTTTCCCTGATTACAATATAGTTAAGCAAAATGAGAAAATAAAAGTCCGGTAAAACTTCACCGATAGAATATAACAATTGTTTAAAAATGTTTAATTAATTGTTTAAAAATTTACCCAATGTTCTTCTGGATCGAGTCCACTACATGTTGGTAAGCTTGACAAAATTGACTTAAAATTTCGGGCACTAACTTGATGTCATCTTCGTTCTTGCGACTATTACCTTTCCATTTCTTGTATTCGTCGTTAAGCTTTTGGTGCCTTGAAAAATTATCAAAAAAAATAAATTAACATTTAAAAATTATTTATTTAATTACTAATTATTTATTTTATAAATAAAATACACGAGCAAACAAAATTCAATCAGAATGTTTTATTACAAATATTTTAACTGATCCATCGTGTGGCGCTCCAAATTACAATGCATGTCAATTAGGTTTTGGACGTGTGGCGGTTCAACTGAAATTCTTTCCAAAGGAGATTCCAGAGCGGCTTCTATCTCACGCAAAAGAGAAAGCGTACTCCGAGAATTGTTTGATGCCGCGAATTTTTTTTCCATTTCAATAAGCCCACTTATCATTGCAATTGTTTTGGAAATTTTAAGGCTGTGCTTTTTAAAGCTTTGCTTATATGCCAACCTGTTGAATAGAATTTGGACTTAATTCCATATTCTTGTATATAAATAGTGGGGAAATTGAAGAACAATACCGTAAAGCACCGCTGCAATCCGACAATCTCAATGCACTGTCAAGGCATCTATGCACTTTTCGAAACAGATCTTTCCAAAATTGTGAAAAATTAGGGCTGCTATCACAATTTGGGAAAATTGCATCCAAAACAGATTGGAATTGGTCGGAGATTGAATTATTGGCTTCAAAATTGTTTCCCGAAATGTCCATAATATAAATTTGATCCTGTATTTGGTATTAGTTAAACAATATGAGTAAATTTCATTAAATATACATATCTACATATATACAAAACATATTTTAGAGTTCAAAATATTTTTGTCTACCTCAAGAAAATCAGTTGCCTTGTGGTCAGGCAGAAGGACATTGCCGTCGGATTTAAACACAATCTGCTTATCTATGGGTATGTCAAGCTTTTCCGAAACTAGAGTCATTAAATCTTTCATGTAATTTGTGTCATTGCTGAGAGGAAGTTGAATTAATTTGCCTTGAGCTTGTACTTTAAAATACTGAACATCGAGAATTTCGTGCAAATTAATCAAAGCGTTTTGGATTTCGCCGGTGACAGGCGATTTCCATTTTTCTCGCCTGTCTGGATCAACTACCAACATGGAGCGAATACAGTAGAGGAGTTGCGATTCAAATTCTCTGCAAAATACCGACATTTTGTGAATACTACTAAAGTAAATAATATCACTTTATCATTATTGCTTAAACGCACACCTGTTTCTATAAATTTACTTTTTGTAATACTTTGTACGAAATTGTTTATATAATGAAAGAAATTTTACACACTCTGATAGTCGGGTTTTACCAGGAAATGATGAACGTAGTCCATTATTGCTGTTCTTTGTTAATGCGTCATCATGCTTGCCTTTAATTGCAGGGAGGCTAAAATTTAAAATTTTCAAATGTAAACAGTTAATTTTAGGTTCTTAAAATCTATACAAATTAAGTCAAATATCATGAAAATAATACAAAATTGAAAACTTTGAGGAATAAGATACCTTTGAGAACCGATTTCATTTACCAACAAAGGCAGATCACTACAACAAATTTCGTATACAACCACAGCAAGGCTCCAGTAATCCACAGATTTATCGTACCTGCCAATGCAAATTTTGTATTTCATCACAAATTGTCTTTACTAATAGCAGAATACTTGTACTTAATTAATTACTAGGCCTGGGACCATTTCGCGTTTTTGGCCCTAAAAATTTCGCAAAATTACAGTCAATTTTTCGCGGTATTT